>JAODAI010224512.1:0-10403 GCA_027575025.1 Scotoplanes globosa | reverse complement strand
ACGATTGTGATCTAGTATTGGTAGTACTATTCTTAAAGTATACATATTCTTCATTCTAGTGAACCAAAAATATTTATATATATTTTTTTCTTCAATATATATATATTTTTTTTGTGTGTGTGTGTGATTTTTTCGCCTTTTTCACACAGTGTAGGTATAGGAGCACTGTTGCGCATACGTGACAGTGAGACTCAATGTGTTAACAGGCACATTTATATTAGCTATATTGAACAAATCATTTAACCATGAATTTAATAATAATCAAGAGCATGCAAACAACTTTCTGTGGATTCTTCTCAACTGGGATGGGAGGTGGTAGGTGCACCTCCTAGGTATTAGGCTATGACCTCCTAGGTATTAGGCTATGACCTCCTACACAGTAGGCTATGACCTCCTACACAGTAGGCTATGACCTCATATACGGTGGGCTACATGACCTCATATACAGTAGGCTACATGACCTCCTATACAGTAGGCTACATGACCTCCTATACAGTAGGTTATGACCTCCTATACAGGAGGCTATGACCTCCTATACAGTAGGTTATGACCTCCAATATAGTAGACTACGACCTCCTATACAGTAGGCTATGACCTCCTATACAGTAGGCTATGACCTCCAATACAGTAGGCTATGACCTCCAATACAGTAGGTTATGACCTCCTATACAGTAGGTTATGACCTCCTATACAGTAGGCTATGACCTCATATACAGTAGGTTATGACCTCCAATACAGTAGACTATGACCTCCTATACAGTAGACTATGACCTCCTATACAGTAGGCTATGACCTCCTATACAGTAGGCTATGACCTCCTATACAGTAGGCTATGACCTCCTATACAGTAGGCTAAATATGTCCCTGTGTGATGGGGATATACAGTAATATAGCACTAGCAGTAGCCTACGTACTGGGGTGAATCAAAGTTCATATGGGAGGATGTTATGATGCTTCTATTCAATATCTTGAATCATAAATGGAAATTATTTTGATTTGGTGATTTGGCGCCAGTCACTAGGATGATGAAAACTCATTAGAACTGACAACATGACAAGTATGTAGTTACCCCTACCATAGATAAGACATCCCAATCTGGGACTGGTTAAAATTATTTATTCAAAGTCGGGTTGAATTATATAATGGAAACAGGTCACGTATTACTGCGTTTGCATTAATATATGACTGGAAAGGTCGAAAGAAGTTTAAAAAGATCCTTGTATATTAAATTAATAATTTGGAACAATTCATTTCCTGACTCAAATATGGGTAGATTGAATAATATAGCATAGATTACTATATTTGACCTGGTCGTCACCCCCAAAAGTGGGCTTTTGTTGTCATATATAAAAGTTATTCGAATTGTGGAACAATTTAGCAGGTACTTTAGCAGGGACATAGTCGGGATGTTACGGGGATGTTCAGAAAAATAATGCCCGCCCTGCCCCGGGACTGTTTACGAATGTAGCCGTGTAAAAACGCCCATGCTACAATTGTGAAAATAACATGTATCTTGTATTCAACTGAACAGGCACATTTATCTAATTTTGTCCTCATGTTTATCAACCTAAAAGTTTCCTTTACAAAAAGCATGTGTCAAAGTTATTATCATTTTACCTTTGTTTTATCTGATCTAGGAAAGAAATGTATTGAATGAAAGCAAAGGTGCACTCATCAATGACATGCACATTAAAACTAAATTTTGTTTTGGGTTAAAGACAGGACTATATACAGGGTCCAAAATTAATGGGGCCCCCGAGGCCCGGAGCCACCAGAAATTCAGGAGGACCTGGCTTGGTAGTCCTGTTGGCTACTAAAATAAATCAGTGATGTATGATGTGCTAAATTATACAAAACCGTTGCCACATAGATCTACACTAGTCTACATACATTTATAATATTTATTTGTACACATGTTACAAACGCAATATAAAATTCAACTGGACTAATGATTGAAAATTACAGTAAACCATAAAATTGTTTATATATTTTTTTTTTAATTAACACAACTTAAACATTACACAAAAATAATGATTGAAAAGTTTGATTGTATCATTACATTAATAACATCAAGAAGGTATCATTGATGACAGAACTTAAAGTGGTCCTAGAGGTACGGCAAAGTAAGAACGTTACAATTGATAGTGAGAATATATTACAGTGACATCTAAGATGATTGTTTTTATATCCAAAAATATTTCACACATTCACAAAAGTATAAATAAATTCACAAAAGTATAAAATAACAATGCAGTACTGTAGTATAGACAACTAGTGTCTACTGTGTACCCCCTTGTGATGTATGGTAACATGTCATAAACAGGTACATGTTCAACATAAGAATCATTTCACCCGTTTACAGTATGTTATTCCAACTTCAGATAGTAGGAGGACCACCAAAATTTATGAAGGACCACCAGATCTAGCGTGCTGGTGGTCCTGCGGTCCACTGCTCTGAAAAGTTAATTTCGACCCCTGACATACCAGAGAAGATAGGTTACACTAAAAGGGCTACTGCTTCAGTCAATTCGGTAAGAATAGTGTCACAGTTTTACTCTAAATATTACAGACTTAAAGTAAACATGACTGTGACAGGCTACAAGAGGAACCACAAACATGGAGGAAGATTGAAGTTATGTACATCATCCAATTTCAAGAGCCTTTTCAGTTTAACTTTCAGCCCTACTGAACATTGTTTTTAACATTGTTGATAGTAGGTGTTTCATAAACTATTTTACTGATTCATTGAAATGTTGTTGTTTTTGTAAAAAAATAACAAATTATTAAAACTCCCACATATTTAACCTTCTTTTAATAAAAATGTTTCATGTAGTTAATATTGACTTGTCAAATAGGCCAATGATTGCTCACCAATATATCTGCTGTTTGTTTACGTAAAGGTTGGGTCCTACAAATTACACACACACACAACAATTCATCTCTGTATACAATTATAACACTCCCTAACGCGATCGAAGTCCACTAGAGTGTAATTACTTAAAATCAGAATGTATACAGGTAGTAGACTAATACTGTAGGAAGTGTTACGACTGGAATACCAACCGGTACTTAAAATCAAAGTATGTAGCATGCCTATGGTATGTAGTGTAATTACTGGAATACTTAAAATCAAAGTGTATATATAGTAAGTAGGACTCTGATCGACTTCACGTTCATACAGTCTGTTGTAATTATATATTACAAAACATCAAATTCCACTTCAGAAAACATGATTTGAACATGCAAGCTTATTACAGCATAGGACAAATATGTATCGGTATTCGGTTCCACTATATCTAGTGAACCATATCGGCACTATCGGGCATAATCCACCACACACATAACGTACAATGCAGCAGTTCGGAGTAGCACATGTTACGTTACTATCAGGCGTAGCCAGCATTTTGTTGCGGGGGGGGGGCAAAGTCAAACATTTGTCCACATTTCACTCTAAGCGGGGGAGCGCCAATTTTTTTGGCGCGGAAAGTCCAGACAAATTTTGGTCTTCCAAATGATCTTACTTGCAAAATCTTTTTCCCCCTACAGGTATTTGGCTATATAATTTAAGGTGTCAAAGTTCCATCTTCTAAATTAATGTTGACGAATGTGCAAGTAGAACCAATTCAAAAATATAAACGTGTATTAATTAAGACTTCTCTGACAGGGAAAATTGCCCGCGTCGGGGAAGGTAATCCCTGCCGAGGAAGCTATCTCCATCGTTGGGTAAATCCTTGCTTGTGGCACCCCTTACCCACCCCCACCAGATGTACCACTAAAAATGCTTGGATTTTTTTTCATTAATAAAAGGTCAACATCACAAATATAAGCAGTATTTCAGACCCCTCGTCGGTGGAAAATTTCCCCCGATCGGGGAAGGAATTTCACATTTGGGGATGTCTTCCGCCCGTCAGGGAATATTACTAAATTCGTCACAGCCCAGTGTATTATAAAAAAACATAATTAAAATTAACTGATGGGTGCAACAATTCTTCCCCGGTGGGAAGGAGTAGTGCTACCCATTGGGGGAACGACCACTGGGTGGGGTAGGATAGTCTATCATACAGTATATGGTAATAACTTTCTTAGTTATATTTTCATTTTTCCATCTCATTTTATTTTTTTCTTCATCGTCCTCAAAATTTATGTTGAGGAGCACTCTTCCTCCTTCCCACCATTGGCTACGCCACTGGTGACTATGTATGTTGCAGTTCGTCGACTCTATTTGGCTACTTTGCCTGGTATATATATTAGATGACTGTAAGTCAATTTATCACAGTAACTGCACTGTGCGAACTAGAAGCAAAGCGATCTATTAGTGCAAAATAATGGGTCACTAGTGATGGCTCAATGGATTGAGTATATTGTCTAGTGATCCAAGGATTGTATGTTCAGAGACTGTCAGAACCACTTCACCGTGTGTCATTCATTATAAGCAATACACACCTATACTCCTATAGATGATGACCTGGGGTAATAATGAATAATTGGTCATTCAATGATGGCTCAATGGATTGAGTAATGGTCTATAGTGATCCAAGCATTGTAAGTTCAGAGACTGCCAGAACCACTTCACTGTGTGTCATTAAGATACTGTATTGTGATTGCTTCTCATCACCCAGAAGCATTAATGGGAATCTAGGAGAAAGTACTTGCCTTGTGTCCACACATGTGAGATCACCTATAGATGATGACCTGGGGTAATATTGTTACAGTGCTTTCAGATGGAAAGTCAACACTGTACAACACTATAATTGACACAAAACATACTACTGTAGATGGTCGTTTGATTATCTATAATTTTAAATTGCAGTTACAATGTGCTAGTCACATGACAGAGTGAGTATAGTTGATAACCATTGAGTAGTTGATAACCAATTATAAACAAATATCAGAATGTCGTTATACCGCATGGTCACCAAATAAACAGGTATACTAGCTGGTAGAAGAGTGTGTGCAGGTATATAGATCAATTAAAGCTTCAGACTAATAAAGAAACTACAACATAAATTACATTATATGTGCCCATATTTATTAAACTTACATAATTTACCAAATTTATATGAAATATATACTGTAAATGAGAGCCAATCAATTATATTGTTTGTTATGACTGACAAAATACATTTATCAAGTCAGATAAAGGGCCTAATGGTACGCCAACTTAAACAATGTTACAATGTCTGCATACTGCTCTACGTGCTTCATGGGGATTCTAGTACCATGCTATGACTGACAATAAACATTTATCAAGTCAGATAAAGAGCCTAATGGTACGTACACCTCCAACTTAAACACTGTTACAATGTCAGCATACTGATGTACGTGCTTCATGCGGATTCTAAGTACCATGCATGTAGCTGGAGTGTGTAATAATAATAATTCCCATATAGACGTATTGTGCGTCAAATCAAATTTACAAGCAATAATGGTGAACTTGTACAATTTAATGTTTTAAACTGAGAATATGAACAGAGTACTATATATATATATGAGCATATCTGAGGTGGTAGGACGGTAGGTTCGTTTTTTAACGTCCGGTCTGCACTTATCGCGCACTGCAGAGCAACATAGGAAAAATTACTTTATAGCATTAAGCTTAGTTAGTTATAATAAGGTATTAAATAATTAATACCTGGACGAGGAGGAATTATTAGGAACAGTTAGGAAAAGAAGGGACCAAGAGTCACCATGTAAGTTAAAGCTAAAAAGCTCATAAATACAGTAAGAGCATGAAATAGCATAACTAGCAACAACAACGGGGCTTAACAAGGGTCACCCCCTCTCACGACAATAAAATGGATTAAGTAGAAGAATATATCATGTATCTATTATGTACAAGAATAAAAATATAGTATTTAGAAGTCATGAAATTTATAAAACTTGTATTCAAAGAATCCCTTTATGCTGATCAGGCTCAAGTTGGCCGCTACCGCTACCCACAATCACCAGACCAGCAGGGACTATTTGTGGTGATTATTGGGGGGATTGTTGCAAAGTCGATCGTTCTGCACTACTAGACAGGGATACAGAGACCGCTAGTATCTTCTATTTGGAAGAAGCGGGATAATTTTATAAATTACAGAGGCTTCAGGTCATCTGTTATCTTGTAGAATAATATAAGGCAAGAATTTTCGAAAAATGAGACGATGCGGGTGCTTCTTACTTTTCCTTGAAATTTAAGATGGCCAGCGTTCAAACTGGAGATTTTATGGCGAGCATTGAATTGCTCCCCTGAACATTTTACACAATGCCATCTGTATTCTAATATAATAGGTTCCCATTAAAATGAAAATACATGACAGCACTTCAAAAGCAGTGTGTGACCTTCTAATACAATAGGTACCTTCTAATACAATAGGCACCATTGACATCACTTCAAATGCAGTGTCTGACCGATGATAGCATGCATGATAGCATACATGTTGTTTTTTAGGAGATCAATTTGTTGCTGTGCTGGAGAATTTGAAGGGGCATACACCATGGATATTTGTAAGATGCGTCATATGGAGCGCGATCGCGCTGGCGCTCCTTATAAATGATGGTCTGTATGTGATCTATCACACCAAAGAGGGGTTTATCGGCAAATATAAAAGTCATTAAAATAAACTGACAAATAAGTAGAATAATCGTAAAAAAAAAAAATAATAGTTTTTATCATGTTTGTTATTGTGATATTATTATATTTCATAAAAACATGTCTTGGTGAAAACATATTTTAAAGCAGAAAGTCATATTTTAGTTTGAGTAATTTTGTAAAGTCAACATTTGGGTAATTATGCCGTCATTTTTATCCACTTTTTCTTTTCCAGAATGTACTAAGAAGCAGCATATATGTTAATGCAACATCCATCTTTTTATACTTTTTTGTCCGATTTAGTCACATTAACAAACAAAATATAAAGATGCACCAATCAAAGTCATGCCCTAAAACACACTTTAATTGTTGGTTTCAAGCACCTAGATTATTATGAGTAAACATAATGGGTCACACATGTATCTGATTGATTGATTGATTGCTTATGGCTCACTTCAAGTAACATTTGTCATTTTAATAACGCCATCCTCGAATTATTCCAAGCTAAGCATCACTGGATTGTTGACTAAAGTCAAGCTACCTTTTTGACTAAGTTGTAGTCTGCTCGACATATGTCGCCAGATGGCTTTCTTGGAAATAAATTAACAAAGTTAATGGAAATGACTGTTTACTGATACTCCACTATGCTCATGTTGGAAGTTAATTAATATTGTTGAATGATATACACCGATCACAAACAAATATATTGGAAACGGCTTTCAAAGAAACTGATGGACAAAACTAACGTAAATTAATGTTAAATAGTGGATCAACGGTTCTGTCATATTTATGTTGAAGTTAGTTATTAATGTCAATAACATTAATGTTTTCTAATTATATAGAGTTGTTGAATGATAACCTGATCAAAGTGATGCTGGGAAGTGACTTTCAGAGAAATTGATGGACATTTTCAACGGAAACAACTCTTTACTGTCATGCAGTCTGTCATGGTGAATGTCAGCAACATTAGCGTTTTTTTAATTACATTTGATGAAGGATACCCTGATCTAACAGATGTTGGGAGGTGCATGGCTTTTACAGAAACTGATGGACATTTTCAATGGAAACAACTCTTTACTGACTGACAATCTGTCATGTTTACGGTGAAGCTATAGTTATTAATGTCAGTAACATTTGTAATATTTGTAATTATAGTTGATGAATGATATCCGATGTTGGGAGGTGGCTATGGACATAGTCAACGGAAACAACTCTTTACTAACTGACAGTCTGTTATTTCTACGGTGCAGTTAGTTATAACATTAATGTTAAAGCTAGTTATTAAAATAACTCTTTACTGACGGACAGTCCGTCAAGTTAGTTATTAATGTCAATAACATTATTTGTTTTTAGTTAGGGTCGATGAATGATATCCTGATGACAAACATATGCGTTGGGAAACGTTTTTAAAGAAACGGTTATACAGCCAACGGAAATTACTGTTAAATACTGATTCGACAGACTTGTCATGTTTACGGAAGTTAGTTATAAATGTCAGTAACATTAATGTTTTATAATTAGAGTTGATGAATGATACCCTGATCTAACAGATAATGGGAAGTGGCTTTCACAGAAATTGATAGACAACTCTTTACTGACTGACTGTCTTATCATGTTTACAGTGAAGGTAGTTATAATGTCAATAACATTAATGTTTTCTAATTGAATGATACCCTGATTACAGAATGACAGAGACAAACATTAAATCATTCTCATTCAAGCAGAAGTTTGCTTATAAATACTGTAGTGTTTAGGCTGCTCAATTGTATATTAAAAAGCAACATATGCCAGGCAGGGTTTGTGGTATACCTCCAAATGGGATTATTGTATTTCCATGTTTTTACTTCCAAATTTGAAACGTGTATGTATGGGAAAAATGCTTGTCCTCCCGTGTTGGTCTTTTTTGTAAAACTGATTGATACTTCCAAAAGTGAATACCGTACAGGGTACCTCCAAATTTCAGGTAAGGAAGTATGATTTTATTTTGGTGGAGGCTATTCAAACGACCTGGGCCGTTTGAGCTGGGCCGACTGTTATTCAAACGGCCCAAATACATATGTATTGGACAGTGGGGTAAGAAACCCTGACCCTAAACTTTGTTGATAATCTACACACTTTCAGAAGTTAGTGCGAGTGGCAACTTGGGTCGTTTGGATAGCCACGTTTTACTTTTCATACCTCCAATAAAAAACTAAAGCACGGACCCTGATGTCAGGTGAGTCAGGTCTAAAGAGGAGGATAAAATTGAGGACAGCTAGTATATAATATTATTGGCAACTGGGTTATTAATTATGTATTGTATTGAGCTTCGTCTTTTAAATGTATTATATATCATACATTGTTCCCAATTACATGCCTAGAAACGGACATCAGTGTAATATCACTCCAGGATTGTATTGTTAGATCTAGTCCCAATAAACATGGAGGTGTCCTTGTCTTCTCAGTACGCTTATTTTGAATTAATACGTTTCCACTTTCAAGATTCGTTGTAACAAAACTCATCCCAACATGATAATTGCCTGATTTGAAGTAAGTACTATATAAAGGTCAATTTAAACTGATTATCAACTGTCACATATGTGATGCACCACATGGCAGATTAATTATTATGTCGGACCCTGGTCATATTGAGATACTAACTGTGAAAAGAAAGAAGAGACCATTATCCTCATTTTGATACGAAAATCAAGAAAATATTATTTTTCAAAGTTGCTGAATTTTTATTAATTGAATTGGTCATATTCCATTGCACAATCACATATATTTTGAAGGAAAACCGCCGCTACAGTATCTCAAAATTAAGAAAGCCGACATAGTACCCAAACTTCCGTGATGCATCACTGTAACAGCTGTCACGTGATATTTTGGTCTTGTGCAGGAAAGGTGCTACTTTAAGTGTACTCCCTGCTTTAATTTAACTTATCATTATTATTCAAATGTCAACCAATCGCATTGAATTTACATCATTTACACAAGGTAATACTTAGACCCAACAACTGCAGACTCCCCCAATACTTGACGGCACATGAAACCCACGCTCACAGTTAAAATGCTATATTAATTTAGATTTTAGCACCCGTTTTCTACATATCACTACATTTTTAAAGTAGCTAGTCCTGGCAACCGCCCACTCTAGATGCAGTGATCAGGCCTGGCAGTGATACAATACAAACTGACAATGCACATTAACCAGGGAGATAGCTCTGTGCGTTAACGACAGACAACAACCCATTTAAATCACAATTTAATTACTTTACTTTGAATGGAATCTCCCCCACAACCTGATGCCAGGTATGCACCATACTGTGAAGTGTGTCATGTGCGCCTGCCATCCACCCACTAGCAACATACAGTGAAACATTAGCCAATTCATAGTACCTACATTATTAGCAAACTACATTTTGGACTAAGTACATAATATTCATACTACCTATGTTTTTCTTAATTTAGAAAAATGCATTTTGCACTCTTAAATTGACACTTAATTTGCAGTTAGAATTCAGTCTGTTCATCTCCTTGACATTATATATGTCGAATGCATGTTGGCATTTACATAAATACAGTACATTTAAAACAATTATAATTCAGTCTGTTGATCTTTTGTCATATGTGCAGCATGTACGCTGGCATTTGCAGTTACTATTCAGTCTGTTTATCTCTTTCCCATCATACATACAGCATGCATGTTGGCATTTACATGATAAATACAGTACATGTAAAACAGTTGGAATTAAGTCTGTTGAACTCTTTGCCATTACATATGCATGTTGGCGTTTACATAAATACAGTACTTTTCAACAGTTAAAATTCACTGTCTGTTGATCTTATT
>JAODAI010224401.1:0-10404 GCA_027575025.1 Scotoplanes globosa | reverse complement strand
GTACAAACAGTGGTGTAGGGGGGGGGTATCTGGCCATGCTTACCCTTCTCAGGACGCTATGTCCGATTTTGTACTTTCGGTACAGCCCCTGCCAACTTCAAACCGGTTGCAATCGACGTATCACTAAATTTTGGACCTAGTGTGAAGTTATTGGCATTGAAATATTTCAAGGTATTGAACATCACAATCTGGGAATTCAGTTTGCGGGATAGGTATGCATGATATTATGGTAGACAATGGAACCAACGGTTCAATAGTGCCCCTATTTTGGTTGGGTTGAGACAAGGTGTACCAAAGGTGGCTGGTAGCGAAAGAGTTAAGAACGGATTTACTGAGTCTGTAGAGCTCAGCTCCAAAAAATAGAATAAATTCCTATCCCTTGCAACCCTATTAAACTTTCCGAACTCAGATTCTGGTTCAGGTACAGATTCTGGATTCCTTCATTGTGGACAAGGGTTAACCCCTCAGGGTCACCCTTGTCCCTCACCTCTTTTTTTGTTTCTCTCTTATTCTCTTTTGTGGTGGTGGGTGGGGCTGATTGCACAGTGGGAGTAGTAGTAGTGGTAGTACAGTAGGTAGTAGTAGTAGTTAAACTTTATAATGCAAACAAGTCCAAGTCCCTTCAACACCGAAAAGCAATGTAAACAATTACATCTGTCAATTGTCCTGATTTTCAGCTCACAAACTGTACCATAAAAGTATAAACATTCTTGACTCTGTAGAATAAAAGTGAAGATTACATCACCACCTCAGAAACCTAAGGCAGGATGACAAATATTATTTTGTTTGTCATTTCATTTTCACAGTTTGTGTCAAATATCTAGATTATATTGACAGCCCTCCGACATAAAACGATCTGAAAGACAGTCAAATATTTGTAAGGGATTTCCATCTCCCACTTTGTTCCTAAATTCGTTGTCTTTAAATTGTGTAAGAAATATTACAGGTTTGATGTTCTAAGGAAGTTTTCCTTATCACAGAGAGTGGTTAATTATTTGAATAGCGTGCCAGAGTGGTTAATTTGCAGAGGTAGTTTCAGTACCTGTGTGATGGTCTGGAAAGGTATTTTTGCGGACAGGTTTTGGAGATCAACTGGGTGCTGAAGGTTCAGGATCTTTTTATGAAGAATATGCCCAAGGTTACTATCCTTTCTAACAACTATAAACTTGACATCGCCAACCATCAGGGGAGATTTTATTAATTTTTGGGGCAAATATTAATACTTTCCATACATTTCTGTCAGTAGGCCTACCACAAATGTCATTAATAAAAATAGGAACTGCTTCCAGCATTTTTGGGGTGACCTAGGCTTTGACAGCGTCAAACTTAGACGAATGCTAAGGCTGATTAGCCCTCCTACAGTAAGTACTAAAAGAGCCCCTTGGAAATATATTTTCATGCGATTTTCTGTAGTAATTTTTTTACAAAATTGTTCTTTTTTGGAAAAAATAATGCTCAACATTTAATTTTTGAGACGTTCAATTTATTTTGGCGACCTACCACAATATTGTAGTGAGACCTCCCAAAATATTTTGCCGAACCTTAAAACGGTTGCGTCTCCCAGTTAGTTTTTAACCTAGATTTATATTACCGTGAATGGTCCAGGACTATTATGGTTGAAATTGGGTAGTCCTTGTGGTCTACACTAGCTACCTCAAAATCGTAAAAATTATAACCCTGTCTATTAATTTATTTTAACTTTGACCAACTCGAAGAGATATATACTCCATTATTTTTTTCAACCAGGCCTAGATATTATAATATAAAGAATGGTCAAGATTGAGGCCAGTTCAATATCTTTGACCGATTTCTCTTAAACTTTTAGAGTGATTTCATATATTTTAAATATCGGACTCTTTCACTCCCAGGTGGTGGTAGTTTATCACACACACCCAGGTATTCACTCCCAAGTTAGTTTATCACCAGGCCATGTACTCCATATTCATCACATATATATCTACACATGTACCTTCATAATCCAGTGAACCCTATCCAACCCGACCGTGCAAATTATATGCCATTGACCTTTCGTCAATTTGTTGCTAAAGCGAAGGGGGAATTGGCACAAAAATGTTGCCAATTAAAATTCACCGTGTATCGTTTGCATTTAATGGTGGCACAGAGGTTGTTAAACGGACCAGCGGCCATCATTCTAGGCCAAAATAGTTTTCAGAGAGGGGTCGCCATCTTCTCATTACCTGCTCAAATACCCACCACATTTTAAATACCCACCACATTTTACGAGGTGCTTGCAGTCTGATGCTGGAGATGGCAGACGCCGGTTACTGTCAGATGTGGTATTTTATAGTTGCAGAGTTCATGCAGTCCCCCACCGGAGCTAGCGGTTAGCCCCCTGCTCAACTGTGTCCAAGCTCACCGCGGTAGACACTGTTAAAATAATATATTCATTGGCTTCGTTTACGGTTTGGGAAACGTTGACAAAATTATTATTACTGTGGGACAGTAGGAAATATTTTAGGGCCCTAATAATATTTTAATTTTTGCCAATATTATAAATGGCCGCCTATTAAAGGTCAGGCTCACAATTAATTGTCTCAGATGAGGTATTTTATAGCCATCAAGTTGGGTCCCTTCTCAGTCCTGGGATCACAAGGAGGTAAATATAATTTAAAGTTTATCAAATACTTTTGGGGCAATGCTGATAACATTATACGGGACACTGTTATTACTGTTAACTAGTTCACGACAAAGTTCATATTTTAATAATTCCATTGTAATTGGCAAGTTATTAAGTTGTCAGTAGGCCTAAGCCATGGAGGGTTTAGTGCTAAAACTAATAGATCGTAACAGTTAGAAAAGTAAATTACGCCGTGTGGTAGTGTAGAATATAGCCGCGATAAACATTAAAAATATTAAAAATATTAATAAAGGCAACTAAAGGACACTCGATAGATTATATTGGCAACGGAAAGAAGGACACTCTATAGATTATTGGCAAAGGGAGAAAGGCCACTGGATAGATTGCATGCGGATACTATGTGGTGTGGAATGATCAAGGAGTGGGAGAGAAAGGGCTGCACCCAATGTAACAGGATATTGCTTTGCGTGCCGCAGAAGAAAAAGTCGCAGCTCAATAGAATCGCGGAATTCCCTTAACTTTAAAATTGAAAATATTTTTATCTATTTGATGTTTATTTACACAAATCATGTATGTTATCAGTGAGTGGAGACAGTGTTTGTATACAAAATGTGATTTTTTGTCATAATTATGGTGTATTTTGTTGGTAAAAAAAAATCGGGGAAAAAAACTTAATGTTTTTTTTTAACCTTTTTTTTCCCTGTCCATTTTTACCTAAAAACGGAAAAAAGAAATTCACAATCTCTGAAACGAAAAAAAAAGGAATTCACAAACCCCAAAACGGAATTTGACTTCTTAACTAACGGAAAATCAATGGCCCTACATAGTGTCCCAATGATGTGATAATTATAAATTAATAGTGACCCTTGTAATAGTGACCCTTTAGTTCAGTTCCTTAAATATATCATTGACAATATGAATTGAGGGAATGTTACATTACAACAAGCCATTTTTCAAGTGACATATTTTTTGTAGTGGCACTGGCAGCTAATTTTACAAGATTTTTTACACCAGTGGTGTGAGCAAAATATGTGATGCACCGTGGCAGATCAGGTATAATGTCAGCCATTGGTCATGTGGAGATTTTTAACTATAAAAAGTACGAAAATTATTTACTACAACTTTACATACCAAAATCAAAAGGGAAAAAAATGAATTATTGATAACAAAAATTATTTACTACAACTTTACATACCAAAATCAAAAGGAAAAAAAATGAATTATTGATAACAAAAATTATTTACTACAACTTTACATACCAAAATCGACAAAAAAAAACATTTTGAGTTATTGATAAATCAAGTTTTTAATGTGGTTGGTCGGACCAGTACCATTAATACTTTTTTATCTACCTTAAAATGAAGAATGGTGACACATAATACCTGATCTGGCGTGGTGCATAATAAATTGCATAAAATACATTTTAACTTAAACATGAATTCTTACCTCCACACTCCTTGTTCTCTGCGCGTTTGACCCAACGTCCACAGCGGTGACAGTCAGCGTGAACGTCTCCCCTCCCAGCGCCTCGCGGTCTATCTCCACTCCCGTGGAAACGATTCCGGTCGATCTGGAGATGGCAAAGTAGCTGCGGTGATTGGCGGCCCCGACGGCCGTCGCGGTTATGTAGTACTCGATGACCGGGGCGCCTCCGTCGGGATACATCGCCGTTACCAAGGCGACGGTGGTTCCGATGGGCTTGCCCTCCTCCACCTGGGCCGTGTAGGTGCCCTGCGAAAACTGGGGCCCCGTGCTTTGGGCCTCCGTCACAACCAGGATCAGGTCCGTGTCGGTGAACAGCAGTCCGCCGTCCCGTGCCCGTATCCGCAGAGTGTACGGCGAGTCGGCCTGTCGTATGGTGCCGCGCACGGACACAACGCCGGTGTCCGGGTGGATGTCAAACGGCACCTGGGAATTCTGCAGCGCAAAGACGATGCGGGAGTAGTCTTCGTTCGAGTCCCGGTCCTCTGCAATAACGGTCGTCACGCGGGTGTCGTAGCCCGCCCCCAGGGGAACGGCAGCCGCTCCCTGCGACACAAAGACGGGAGGGTTGTCGTTGATATCCCGGACAAAGACGTCGATGACCGCGATGGCCGACTGGCGACTCTCCTCTGGCTGAGCGCCGTCCGTCGCCTGCACCGTGATCGTGAATCGGTTTCCGTCGCTCAGCGCCTCGAGGTCGATGCGTCGCGCAACGGATATCACCCCGGTGACAGGGTCGATGTCGAAGTGATCCATGTCCGGCAGCTGCGATGTTATAGCATGCCGGACCTGCCCGTTGATGCCAGAGTCTGCGTCGATGGCCAGTACCGTCACCACCACACTACCGCTGGGCTGTTCCTCGTCGATCTCGACGACAAGGGAGGTCTGCGGAAATGTGGGAGCGTTGTCGTTGCAGTCGCGAACGGCGATGGCCACGTTGGCGAAACTCGTCAAGGCCGGCGAGCCGGAATCCTGAACCGAAATATTCAGGCGATATGCGGGGTTCGTCTCGTGATCCAATAAGTTTGCAAGATAGATGTCTCCGTTGTTAGGGTCGATGCGGAAGACACCCCTGGCGTTGCCGTCCCGGAAGGCGTACGATATCAAACTGTTCTGACCTTCGTCCTCGTCGCTCGCAGTCACCGTGGTGATAAGGTCGTTGATTCCAACGCACTCCGTAACTTCCAACGCGACTTCCGCGTCCAATATAACGGGCGCGTGATCGTTCTCGTCGAGGATCGTCAGCAACACGTTGGCGGTCGCGGAGTTGGGTGGAGTGCCGGCGTCCTCCGCCAGAATCACAAGGACGTACGATGCCACCGTTTCGCGATCCAACGGCCCTACCACGGAGATCTGTCCGCTGCCATGATCGATGGCGAATTTTCCGTCGGTGTTGCCGCCGGATATGCTGTACGAGATGTAAGAGTTGTCGCCAAAATCAATGTCCCTTGCAATCACTACCAACACATTTGAATTGGCCGATGCAAACTCCGAGATCGAAGCCCGATATTCAGCCCGCACAAAAGTGGGAGCGTTATCGTTGATGTCCAGGACGTGCACCCGGACGGTGACGTATTCCCGGAGGGGCATCTCACCACCATCTGTTGCCTCCACCTCAAAGGAGACGATTCCGTCTTCGGACTCCATCGATTCTCGGTCAAAGACGAGGTCGGAAGTTATCACCCCGTTTCTCGTGCCAACTTGGAAATCTGTCTGGCTGGTGACGATGGAGTAAATTATTTCCCCGTTAACTCCAGAGTCGTGGTCCACAGCTTTCACCATTCCGAGGAACGATACCAACTCCTCCTCGAAGATGTAGAAGTCGTACGAGTCGTTCTGAAACGACGGTCTGTTGTCATTCTCGTCTAAGACTGCGATGGCGACGGTCGCCCTTGTTATGCGAGGGGATACGCCCATGTCCGAAGCGACGATAGTGAGCACGTAATCAGAAGTCGTCTCTCTGTCCAGGTTCAATTTAACGTAGATAAATCCACTTGGGAAAATGCCAAACTTTCCCTCCCAATTGCCCTCCGATATGTTGTATGTGACCTGGCCGTTGATTCCCTGATCTACGTCCACGGCTTTCACTTGGATAAAAAGTACGTTCAGGCTGATATTTTCGCGAATGCTAATCGAATAGAAGGGCTCCAGGAATACCGGACTGTTGCTGTTGACATCTTGTAGGTTTATAGTAACGGCTTGAGTTGACATGAGCTGGGGTGTCCCGTGATCGGTAGCCGTGATTTCTAGGATGATATCGTTGTCAAACGCCGCGCCTTGCAGATTAGTACTGATGTACAACCACCCGGTTGAGGGATTTATGGCAAAGAAATTCCCCGGATTGACACCGAGTTCATACGTAACCATACTATTTGGAGATTCGTCGTCATCCGTCGCTCGCGCTTGGTAGAATTCGCGTCCAACCGACCAGTTTTCCACGACGTCAACGGAGACATTGTCGGAGCTGAACGTGGGAACATTATCGTTGATATCGCCCACAGAGATATTGACCGTCACTTCCCCTTTCAGGGTGCCAGCGTGCGCATACACCACCAGAGAATAGGATGCCACCGTTTCACGGTCGAGTTCGCGCCGCGTCTTAATTTCGCCGGTCTCCGACAGGATTTCGAAGTGACCGTCCGGATCGCCGGAAAATATCCGGTAGGAAATGGTGACGTCGAGGTCCTCGCTAGAAGCGGAGACGTTTCCCACGGACGATCGTGGCGCCGCGTTCTCCAAGACGTCGAAGCGATACCTCGGGAGATGGAACACCGGAGGATTGTCTTGTATATCGCCGACGGTTACGTAAACCGTGGCCGGTTCCAGAGCGTCCAGACGACCAAAGTCATAGGCGGTTATTGTGATGGTGTGGGACGATTGAGTCTCCCTGTCCAGCGCCCTCTTTGTGTAGATCTGTCCGGACGAGGTGTCGATTCGAAAGTTGCCGCCGCTGTTGCTCGTCATGTAGTACCGGATCCTGCCGTTGTCCCCCGCGTCCGCGTCGGTTGCCGAAACCGTTTCGACCAGGCTGGACGACTCTTCGTTTTCGTTGATGTTCGCAAAATAGGAGGTGGGGTAAAAGATGGGACGGTTGTCGTTCTCGTCGCCAACGGTAACGTTTATTGTGGCCGTCGCGGAGAGCGGGACGACGCCCATGTCGGACGCCTTCACCGTCAGAATAATGGAATCGACTTCCTCGCGATCGAGCGAGACGAGCGTCGTGATCAGCCCGGTCGTGGCGTCAATCTCAAACCACGACGTACCGGCCCTATCGTCCTCCAGGATGGAATACGTAACAACTCCCCATGCCCCTTCGTCACCGTCCGCCGCGTAAACGGTCAGAACTTCGATGCCGACGGCAGCATTTTCTAGGACAGAAGCGACGTAGGTGGTGTTTGAGAATGTAGGAGTCACGTCGTTGACGTCCGTAATTGTGAGGATCAGTTGGACCGTGGAGGAGAGTGGTTGATGTCCGTTGTCGCCGGCGGTTACGGTCAAGTTAACGCTGGACGTGGTCTCCCTGTCCAGCTCAGCGACAGTTGTAACAAGGCCGGTCCCGTTGTCCACCGCAAACCACTCCAGGTCGTTGCCCGACGTTATAGAGTACGAAATGTCGGAATTTCGTCCCGAGTCCATGTCCGTGGCTGTTAGACCTTGCACGTAACTCCCCACGGGGACACTCTCGGCCAGCGAGATGAAGTAGGAATCGACCTCAAATTCTGGGGCGTGGTCATTTGCGTCAAGAACTACTATGCGGACGACATGTCTACTCGTGCGCCTTGGAATGCCCAAGTCCTCGGCCTGTAACGTCAGATTGTACTCTGGAACGATTTCCCGGTCTATCGTTCCCACAACTTTAATCGCATAAATGAATGCCGAAAATGACAGACTCCTCAGTTGAAAGTGCCCCTGTTCGTTGCCTTCGGTGATACTCAAGACAACGGCGCCATTATTTCCCCCGTCGGCATCGGAAACAGTCACCAGGGCAACGGTAGAGCCCACATCCTGTCCCTCCTCGAGCAACGCATATTCCGTTGCCAAGGGATGGACAAACGCAACGGTTACTTGGGGATCGTGGTCGTTGACATCTATCACAGTGACGAAGACATCGGCTCGGCCTTGTTGCCGGGGGTTACCACGGTCTCGCGCCTCTACCTTGAAGGAATGGAAAGAGGCAAGTTCATAGACCAGGCGCTGCGTAAGGGTGACAACCCCGGTGGTCGAGTCAACTTCAAATTGGACATTAGTTTGGGGCAGATAGTAAATGATTTCAGCGTTCATACCGATGTCTGCGTCCACCGCAGAAACTTGTAGAACTTCGGTCCCGATCGGGGTGCTTTCGTTGAGCTCGAGGGAGTATTCAGACAGCAAAAACGTTGGGGCATTGTCATTGAAATCGCCGACGGTAATATTGACAGTGAGATTGCTACTCAATGGCGGTGAGCCACCGTCCATCGCAACAATTACGAGTTGATAGAAATGGTGCCGCTCGCGATCCAACTCTTTTTCAAGACCAAGGCGCACCAATGTGATGCCCGTCAGGTGCTGTAGATGCAACGAAAACGTGGCGTTGATATTTCCGGAAACGATGCGGTAGTTTGAGATAGATCCATTTAATCCTAGGTCGGGGTCCGTTGCCGATGGAATAACTTGAAAGTAGCCGACAGATGTCGTCTCTGAAAACCTTACCGGATGTACCGGGTTTTCGAAGTGCGGTGCATTGTCGTTGATGTCATTGACCGTAATCATGACCTCAATCGGTACGAATGTCGATCTAGGCAGCCTCTCCTGCACCAAGAGTTTGAACACATCTTTGTTCAGCAATTCTCGGTCAAATTCGACCAAAGTTCTTATTTCCCCGGAGGTATTGTGAATACTGAAATAGATGCCCTGTGCCCCACCACTATTGAACGAATAAAAAGATCCTTCGTTGACGCTTAGAGTACCAACCAGGGTTTCTGGGGGCCTGCCCTCATCAATACTGAATGTGTAGTCTGAAATTAGGACTTGGGCCCCACTCTGCCCCAACAAGCACAGCAATATAAATATTGTACGGAGTTGGCCTAACATCACAGATTTTTCCGCTGTGCTGAACTCTGTTCTGTAAAACTTTCCCCTACAACAACGAATACAAGTCGCATCCATGGTTAATATAGTAGTACCACAACTAGGCAAGGAACTAGTGCCCACATCTTCCTTTCAATAAACCGAAATTACAAATGTAATATTAAATGTATAAATTTCTTGACACATCGCGAATATATACAAGTAGAGAGTAGTAATTCAGTGTACACCTGTTGTATGCCCAAATCCAATAGAGCGTCTATCACAACAGTTGCTATTGCCGCATGCCAAGTGTGTTGGCTATTTTACTTTTTAGGCTAACGTTTAATTATTGCACAAAATAGTCGAGTGTTTGGGTCACGGATTCGTTCTCAAATAGAGAAATAATATACCGATTTAGTTCATGTCGGTTAACAAATTATCCACAAAATATAATTTCCACTTTTCATATATTCCGTCCGATGTTGGGAGCTGGAGGTAGTTAAGCAAATATTAGATTAAAACAGTCAGTAGAAATTTGGTAGGTAGCCGACAATAACAATGCCAAGTACAGTAAATACTATGCACATTTATACTACACCGTACAGCTACGGTAGGTACGCAAACTCAGTATATTAAATGCAGTGTCTTTGTACAATTGTCATGTGAGACTGGGAGCTATCAATCGTCCCCTCGATTTTCAACGTTGGCACAATCAGTACGGTGGCCGTTGGACTGGTCCTCGCGTACAAAACACGATAAATGTGCTACGATACGACAAGCTGAAGGTAGTGTTCGATTCATCTACCGGGCTATCGTACTAATAGTGTTAGTATGGCTGGCTATCTGAGTAAATGGACAGGACAATTTAAACTTTTGTGATCGGGGACACACACACATCAATGGAGGCGGGCACGTTTTTCGAAAAGTCCCGATTAACATAAAATAAGGCATGTACAACAAAATATTTAATAAAAAACACCAATCAAAAGTTGTGCAAAATTAAGTCTAAACGTCAATCAAAATGTCAATATTGGCCTGGGTATACACAGTTCAAGTGTTACACTTTTGATCTCATTATGCATTCGTCCATCCCCGAGGAAGGGTTGTAGAGGAGGTAGGGTTGGCTTATTCTACACAACTTTAATATCCCTTTTCAAAATATACATTGCAGTTATAAATCATTTGAGCACATTGAATTATATCTCTCTCTCTACCTCCTGAATCCCTAACAAGGGGTGAGGAAGAATACACTAACTAACTGCCGCGTCATTGGCCAA
>JAODAI010224400.1:0-16146 GCA_027575025.1 Scotoplanes globosa | reverse complement strand
TTTTCAATATTAATAATTAAAAATCAACAAAAGGGCGTTGTATAAAACAAATAATTAATGGTTTATTCGTGCAACTGCGGCCTCGTTGAATTGAACCACCTCAATCTGATATTCTGCACAGTTGCACTCATAACCATTAATTATTTGTATAATGATGTATGGCTTCAGTAAGTTTAGACAATTGAACTATTTCTACTCTTAATACACAAATGTGACCCAGCATATTAAAATGAGTTGTAGGAGTCGCACAATTCAAAATACAGGGGAAAATGTTGAAATTTAAAATTAAACCTTTACACCCTTTTCTAACTGTCTGATAAGTTTCATAAAAGATTTTTTTTCAGTTTTTGGGAAAAGTATTGAATAAAATATGTACAATTACCAATATTTTTTAAAACTTTAACTACAGATTTTTAAAATAATTTTCTTTCAAAGTGCACTCAAAATTGTTCCTCAATTTCAGGGTTAATGCTTCCCATGGTTCTACAAGCCAATTGCTTGTACTGCATTTAGCTTGTACAAAATAATAGCACAAGCTGTTTTTAGCCAGTAAAATTGCACTGAATTATTAGTGTATATCATTGCATCCCTTGCCGAAGATAGTTGCCGAAGCTAGTTCGTTGTTCAATTTAGTTTGTAGAAAATATTTGCACTAGCTTTTTTTAGATTGTTACAAAACATGCGAGATTCGACCCCTGAATTTATGTATTTTGTTACTTGAAATATCTCTATAAGCCGTTGGAAAGCTAATATAATTACTGTTACAATTATCAACGTAATTATCTCAATATTATAAAAAATTGACTCATATTAACATAAGCTATTCACCATAATTTGGATTTCAGAATGCCACCTAAAATTTTGAAAATCCCCCCCTGAAATTAACAATCCCCATTGTTTGAAGTAGGGACATTCCCCACCTGATTTTGAATCTTAGCACTAACTATACCTTTCATACACTGGAGTATATATTGTCACTCCAGCACTTGTTGAATCTACAGGTTGATTACAAACACAAAGTGCCGGGTGGGATCTGCTTGCAGATGATCTCGGATATCATGCCATTAACTGAAGCATCACAGATTTTGGGGACAAATGTTATGAATCTGTATTCCAATTGATTGCATCTCCTTTGAATGGATCTCTGGTTTCGTCCTCCAAAGAAGGTACTTTGTGAAGCAAAAATCATTTATGATTTCCGGTTAAAAATTTCTTGCTTAGTAGTTTTATACAATTCAAAACTCTTAAAACTACTACTTTCTAATGTTGATTTAGCATCATGTACCTGCCATTTTATGCTGTGCATAATACATCATCATCCAGTCTGGGGGGTTTGTCCCATGATTTCTAAAGAATTTACACCTCAAAAGAAATTTGAAATATTCTGTTGAAGTTCAAGTATGGCATACATGCATGTAATGTCGGTATGATTATATCAGACAATCTTCACGGTTGTTATTTATAATTCATTCGCCATGTAACTTAACTTTGTCCTGTGCCATCATCTGCTACGGCACCTGCTGACGGCAATAAACCAATCAAATTCAAGTAAACTCACCCGGTATGAATAAATTACCTGTAATTTGAGAACAAATAGATCTGATCTATTGTCTCCAGCAGATGATGATGATGATGCTGTGGTGTAGAGGTGATGTCTCTCCTCATCTCGTCTCTCCTGTAGCTTCTCATGAAGCTGCACCACCTCCATCTTCTGTCTAGGGGGGGGCAGAGCAACATAAGAAAACAATAATATGATAATTGGATGGGCGAAGTTCAAGGAATGCAGAGAGTTACTACATGAAAGAATGTTTTTATTGAAGACGAAAGGAAGAGTTTATAAGAGCTGTAGAGTTTATAAGAGCTGCGTGAGACCCGCAATGTTGTACGGGAGCGAAACATGGTGTTTGAAGGAAGCTGATATGGCGATCTTTTATAGGAGGACTGAGAGAGCAATGGTGCGGTCAATGTGTGGAGTAAAGCTGACGGATAAAAGGAAGACCGATGATTTGATGGAAATGCTTGGGTGGAAGAATCAGGTGGAGGAGGAGCTGAGGAAGGTTGGGCTAAGGAAGGAAGATGCTCCAAACAGTTGAGATGGCGGGATAGTGTAAGAGCGATAGCTGCAAGAGTAAGGTGATTCCGGCCAACTCCGAACTTCGGGGACAAAACCGGATCAAAACTGGACCGGTGATGCGGACATCCCCGTATAAACTGCCGTCACGTCCACGGTATAGCTGGGATACCAAAATATGAACGACCCCCGGCTGAACTGTAACACCCCCGTATACCCGGGTAGTGGGGGTCCCCGTATGCCCGGGTAGTGGGGGTCCCCGATTACAATCGACATAACTGTGCATTATGGTCAAGCCCTGACCGCTCACTGCCGCCAAGCGTTTCTGCCTTACCTTTACACGTGGAGTAGGTGAGCTCGTGATTGGTCAGCCTGAACCAGCGTACCTTGAAGTTCTTGATGCCTAATAGTTTCCTCCTGCCCTGAGCACGTTTTGTTAAGTACCTGTTGGTTGTAACCACGGGATACAGAGATTGATTGATCGATTTAACAGATTTATAGATCACAAATTTGTAGATTGAACTAGCTTTCCAGGCCGGTTTTAACAATGGGGCTATATGAATGAATAAATGAATGAATAGGTTTCCTGGCCCTTTTCAACGCAAATCTTCTATGAGCGACCCAAAGCATTTGATAAACCAGGTAGGGACACTGGAATATAATCATCATTATCATCATCATCGGTCCAGTTTTGATCCGGTTTTGTCCCCGAAGTTCGGAGGTGGCCGGAATCACCTTACTCACGATATGAGTTAAATAATATAACACTGTACCAATTTAATTAAACAAACGTTAATAACTATCATTGATCGGCAGTTCCCTGATTAAAAATATGTATCTTACATTTTATGGGCCATTATACTTGCAGTGCATCTGCCAGTTACACATTGACCAGGGATAGTATATCCCTGCATTGACCAGCAGCCAGTCTGACACCACTGGTCTATTCAAATGAACTGTCTCAACACATGTGGTTGAAAATGAAACCCTGGGTAATTAAAAGTGACACAATTACAGTAGCCTGATATGGAATGCCCACTGGGCTCCAAATGGGCTACAATAATTATTGTGTATACATCCTACAATGATGTGTCTGTGTATTTAAGCTATTTGTGCTAAGTGTCTCCAGGGTTGGGTTGTGAATAGAGGTAGCTGGCTCGCTGATTGGAGTGGATGGAATATCACAGGTCAAATGAAGTATATTACAAGTATTGTATTAAACAGAAGACAACAGACATATACAGTAGGTGGTATTCCTTGTAATATTACAGGACATGGGAGTGACATATGAGTAAAGTTGCTTCAAGAGTATTACTTATTGACGTTTCCGAATTGTAATAAACTAGCTTGAATCAAAGCTCGGTAATAAGCGTTTTAGGAAGCAGTGTAGTTATACATTTTTCAGACGGTGATCTTGAAATTGTGGAGGAATGTATAAGTGGGAAATTTCTTCAAATCATTGTAAGCAATGAAAAATGAGGATATGAGTAACAACCCGCGCCTAGCTAACAACGGCCTAACGTACAAAGTAACGATAGGCTAACCTAGAGGCTTCGGCCAAAGTTTCATGTTTCCAAAGATGGAATACAAAAACGTAAGAAACCCAGTTAAACAGGGATAATAAATACTTGTTACTTATCTAATCCGAAACAAATGAAGAGATCAATATATCCAATAAGATTTTAATAGTATCCCATGCAGTACTGAAATGCCCGAACTTGAAAGAATGATTTTAATAAAAAGGATGCAAACCCATCTTGTTCAACAGGATGCAAACATAGTAAGATGATCCTTCATTGAGCTACAGGCCCTTCTGCCTGAGCTGAGGTGCAAGAGCTAGTACGGTAGCCACTAAGGGGCAGAGTTATTTTTTTTCTGTTGCAAATTAGATGTTGGTTATGGTAAATGTAGTCTACTTTTGGATTCAGTAAGATTGGGGGAACATGTATACATGTATGCAATGTGAGAGGACCATATATGAACAATAACACAATATAAAAAAGTAGCTATAATTATATATTTACAATATATCGCTTTATGGTAATTATGTTCTGTGATATGCATAGCAGTGGTCCTGCTAATACGATACAAATGTGAGACTTACCCCCCCTCCCCCCATGGAAGGAAGGTGTATAATGGAATCACTTCTCAAAATGTATAGTAGTGGTCCTGCCAATATATATTATATAAATGTATGTGAGACTTAGAAAGCTTCAGTGTGTGCAGAACGTTGCTGCCCGTTCTCTAGTTAAAGTTAGAAAATATGAACATATTACCCCAATTCTGAAACAACTCAACTAGTTACCCATTCGGGAGAGAATACTATTAAAAATGAATCTGTTAACTTTGAAAGCCTTTCATCACCCATTTATATGTTCTGAACTCATTGTATCCTATGTACCAACCCGCACCGCAGACTTGGCTCTTCTGACAAAACTTTTCTGGTTGTCCCCAGGTCTTGTTCCAGTTATGAGATCTTTCCTTCGCCGTTGCAGTGGTTATTAACTTAAACAAACTCAAACAAAATATTTGTGATTGTAATAATCTTTGCTTCTTTAAGTCTCTTCTGAATCCCATTTATTCTTTGTTACATAAATATATAACTAGTTATGCTTTTGTGGACATGTTCTGTGACATGTTCTGTGCCTCGGAATAGGTTTCTAGATTGACAGCGCATTATATAAATGCTGTATTATTATTATATTATGTTTATTATTATGTTTCTGTATTGTAAGTATTGCAAGTGCTTGGCTTTTAGAATTAAACAATTTGAAATGAAATTAGGACAATTTGGTTCATAATCAGATTGAATGTCATAGCAGGGTTCAATCTATCCACTAACCATTTAATGTATGATGTTGCCAATACCAACGGTGATTACAGGAGTTTTGAAATGAGGTAAACAGCGCACTCTATATAGACATCCGCATGATAAGGGTTACTGTAGGTCAGCATATTGCAATATATTACAGTGGCTCTAACTGGTAGGTATATCAAATGCTTTGGGTGGCTCTTATTAACGTCGAAAAGAGCCAGGAAACATACTCATCAATTCATATTGCAATATATTTTAATGCAACATTAGACATCGATGATGTATTCATAGCATCTCTCAAACTTTTAATTCAATTAATATTTAATTCATATTATAGGCTTATATACTGCCCCTGATCACCCAAACCAGTATATTTGGAGAGTCAGCCTATAAATAACTACCGATTCACCACAGATCCCAATTCATATTTACACCAAAGGATAAATTCAACCAGTGAACCACTAGTTCAGTATAATTGTCCAACCATGTTGAAAGGGGCGGGCAAGATTTTCCCCTCGGACGCACCCCTGTTTGCAAAGAGGAACTTTCTCACGTGTATAATATCTTCTCATACCCAACAAAGGTACATACATGTGTATTAAACATATTGATTATCTTTGCTGGAGCAGTAGGCCAGCGTTGTTGGTCTCGAGAGGCGCTGATACCACACAGCCCTAGTTTTGATTCTATTGTTGTTCTCTTTCCCTTTGTTCCGGTGATTGTGCCGTGGTAACGCACTAAACGCAAACACCTCCTACATTGTCCCGGCTGTCTGAACGATGGTAGAGACGAGACACACTGTCTCTCTGTTTTGTGAAATCACAATTAAATGAAAACGGACCGACGTTTGACCGACTAGACAGGCTAGACCGACTCGCATAAAGAGTTGGTTGCATGATGTCATGTATTATACAACCAGTTGGTTATGCTCGCTCAGGTATCGCTGATGCTGATTTTCTGAGCGAGAGGTTGGATAATTTGTGGCTAGACAATTTCAAATACAACTTTAAATATAACTTTAAATATATACATGTTTGAATTGATTTATAAGATGCATGTTTGATGCCATTGAGGTCGAATAATTTGTGGCTAGAAACCGTAAAAAATACATGTTTGATGCTATTTTATAAATGGCTATTAATGCATCACAAGCCGGCCAGTAAAGTTTACTTTAACGTCTCTGTAATTATTGTACTAGTAATTATAATATCAATTGGGTAATGGCTGATTTAAGTTCCAATCCAGACACAGGTCTCGTGCATTGTCCAGACTGTCTGAACGATGGTAGAGACACGCTGTCTCTCTGTTTTGGGAAATAACAATTAAATGAAAACGGAACGAGAGGTTTGACCGACTAGACCGACTCGTAGAGCTGAACGCATAAAGAGTTGTACGATGTGATGTATTATGCGACTACTATCTGATCATGTTCGCTCAGGCATTGCTGATGTTGGTTTTCGGGGTGAGAGGTTGGATAATTTGTGGCTAGAAAACTTCAAAAATAACTTTAAATATATATATTTGAATTGACGGTATAGTACTACCTGTTTGAAGCTATTGATACCAATCCTAGCTATATCACTTCAATCTTCAGTTTTACCCCAGTGGGAAAACACTAATGAAGCATCACTTCATTATGTGCACTACGTCAAATTCATACTTTGTTCTTAACAAAGTCTTTAACTACGACATTGTTAAACTTGTTTTAACTTTATTGTGTACATAAAGTGAAATACAACAAATATAAGTAGACAATCTTATAAGTTATTATTTTATCATGAGTGATGTAAGTGTAGAAAATTTAATTACCTGTTGTGTTTTAGAGGAATGTAGAGAATTTAACAGGTGTAATATCAATAGGTGTATCCTAATACATCGATATTAAAAAAAGAACACCAAAATTAAATTTTATGCAAAATTGTTGGTCACTGAAGATAAATTGAAATCAAAATATAAGCCACGCCCCCTAAATTTAAAAATAATAATAAAAATAATATACAGCACTTACCATGCGCCATCTATCTAGCAAAATATTCCGATGCACAGCACAATTATTACCCCAGTCATTGATGAACTCGTCGAACCCACACAAGCGTGGGTCTTAAATACTTATTTTTTAAACAAAATGTGATATATTGTAAGCTTAAATACATAATTACTAAGTAAAAAATGTTTACTAGGCTATATTATGGTATATGAAATCTGCATTTGATGAAAGTTATACTAAAGTTATTGTCTATTATTAAATCAACACCAACTTTGACAACATTATTTTTTAACACCAAATATTGTAACACCACAGTTTTTGATTTAACACCCACTGTTGTTAAATCAACACCAACTTCGACAACATGATTTTAACACAGTTTTTGCAGTATGCAAGCATATAAACTACCAATTAACAATGATGTGAAAATTTACCTAACTGGTGATATATATTTTGTCATTTCTCTCGTCTTTGCAGGAGATTGAATAACAACAGATTTCAAAGCCTGCCAGAGTTACTATTCTCGAGGATGGGGAACCTCTATACGCTGTAAGTTCAATATGCAGACACTTTATTTTTTTCCGAAAGTTGTCACATTGCTGTTTATTTTTGTGCACCCTTGAATCTATTCGCCAGAGATAACAGAAAATCGCTGCTTCACATTTAAGTCATAGATCTTATTTAAAGATTGCAACACCCAATGAAGCTTCCCTGTTAAATATATTAATCACCGGTGGGATATCATCCCTACACTCTATTAAAAGGTCTGGTGGAATTTCACCAGGTTCGCGGTTCATATAGGACGTACGACATACTGGTGATCTGGTTAAAGGAATCTGGTTAAAATGAACTAGATTTCTATTACAAATTTCACCAGTATGTCATAGATCCTATACGAACACCAGGTGTGGTGAAATTCCACCAGAGTATAGTAATTTAATAATGTGCCATAACTATTTTAAAATTACTCAGTTCTTATAGACCTTCTGCATGTGACACAGCATATGTATATTAGTTTAGTGTTCCCTTGAATCTGCAAATAACAATTGCTGATTGGCTGCGCACAGTACATATGCTGTTGATTGTTGACATTTTTCACCATCTTGAATGTCTGTGTAGAAGGTCTATGGTTAATGAATTCAATGATTGTTTGGCAATAAGTTAAAATTACAGTTTTTGTAAATGTTACATCCTAAAATAATTGTACCAATAGATGTTGTTCTGTGTATTTTTTTCTAGGCCTATTTCTTTTGAACTTGAAGAAGTAATTCCCATGGTTTTACAAATGATGTTGCTGTGAGCGTACAAATATTAAGGTTTCTTGTCATTTATAATCAAGGGGTAAATTAGTGCGGGAGAATTGATTAGCAGTTAGCCAAGATCAAAATTGATGAGCAATTGCTACATTTTGATTAGCTACTTTGTGTAGGAAGTGAGAGAAATGTTGCATTTCAGTCATGTTTATATAGGCCTACAGTAGGTACAGTTATTATAATCTCAATAACTCACTAATTTGACTGAAACCCATTATAAATCATGCAGATCTCGTCATTTGCGTGCAATACAAAATAAATGATTAGCATTTTTCTTGCTAATCAAAACCAAGTTTGATTCGCAATAGCGCCCTCTTGTTCACAAATTGTGATGTGAACCCCACTAATTTATCCCTTGATAATAGAAAAAAATAGTATGCCTACCATATATGGTACTCATTAGTTATACAATGACACTCTGGATATATATATATAATTATACAGGACTACATTTCCAAGAATTTTAAATGCAAGAGGATGACGATCCTGTCTTTGTATTACAGCTTGAGAAACCTTTTAAAGTCTGACATGGAGAGATTCTGAAACCCAAATAGATTTATTGATGCTTTTTCCAGTCACAGAGAGCAAATCATGAAACATTTTGACAGATCGCCATGCTGAAATATGGGCCATGAAACCACAAATGGAAGATGGGTTAGAGTTGGCCTGTTTGAGCATGGTTTTAGTAAGAAGGTTATATTCCCTTGCTATTTCAGCTACAATTCATAGATTAACGATCATTAGTTGTCACCTGTACAAACATTAGCAACCAGCTGTGGCCTATAAATTCCA
Organism: Scotoplanes globosa; assembly: GCA_027575025.1. NCBI lineage: Eukaryota > Metazoa > Echinodermata > Holothuroidea > Elasipodida > Elpidiidae > Scotoplanes > Scotoplanes globosa. The sequence continues at coordinate 7,168 of JAODAI010224400.1, read as the reverse complement.
GCTTTTTGCCGTTCCCCCCCCTTGGGAGTGAAGAGCTGTCATGTGGTCCACTTTCATAGTTCTTTAATATATGTCAGCTCCTTGACTCCCGCAAGTATCTAATGTGTTTTAGTGACATATGTGACATGCACCATGGCAAATTGGTTATTATGTCAGCAATTTTTATTTTGAGATAAATGCATATTTAATCAAATTTATGTTATTACAAAATATTATTTTTGATTTGTAATAATTTTCAACCTGTTTGCTTCCCAATTCGTTGATTATCATGAATCAGCTTTGGCGGAAATTGGGTTAAATTGTAGCTTTCTAAAAATCAGGTAAATGTGGGCGCTGTTCAAAATATCACACTAATGGGCATAAATCTGCCTACATTAATTATATTTATTTTTTTGTCAATAATAATTCAGTTAAAAATGCAATTATCATTTAAGATTTTAAAACCATTGGACAACATTATTGAATGTAACTTTGTACCATAAACTTAAACACATATGATTTCTGGTCATTGTCTTTAATATTTTACCTAAAAATGGACACTTTCGCCTCCAATTCTATACACCTTCATAATTTCATAATTTTATGATTGTATTATAATATGAAATAAATCAATCAGAATTCACATACTGGATTATTTTACAAATTATTCATCTCCAAGGCTGTCAACAAAATGTAAAGAATCACAAATATTTTGTCTGATAATTTATTGTCACTTCCAGATGTGCATACATTTGACCCTCCCCCTTGTAACCCCCTTGTAATACATTTAGCTGTTTCTGGTCAATTTGACTGCCAGTCAGTATTTTCACCTTTTATATACATTTCAGTAATTTTAATGACCAGTCCACCAAGCAACCTGTCACTCACAACATAGCCAAACCTAAAAAAATATTTGCAAACCTCACTTTCTCAAAAATATTTTATTATTGAAGTTTTGCTGCTAATTATAATAGTTTATTGAGATTTCAGGTGTGCTTAATCTCAGTCACAGGTTTCTAACATTTTTTGGTGATTTTGTTTGTCTTTACATTATATTCATCCATCAACCAACATGTATCGATATTAAGTCATACTATTTTATCTGCAAAACTTTTGACCAAGAGTACGTATGACCCCGGATATGACGTCATGACCATCAGCCACCAAAACACAAGTCATGCCAATATATTAGCCAAACCTCAATTCTTTATTTTTGTTTGCAAAAAATAATCAAATATTATGACATTCTAATTTTAATGACCAGTCCACCGAGCAACCTGCTACTCACAACATAGCCAAACCTAAAATATGTATTTGCAAACCTCACCTCACTTTATCAAAAATATTTTACTATTATTGAAGTTTTGATGCTAATAGTTTATTGAGATTCCAGATGTGCTTGATCCCAATCACAGGTTTCTAACAATTTTCTGTGATTTTGTTTCTCCGGTCAATTTGATATCCATAATTTTTTCCACTTTTTAAATTAAATCCAAACACTTTTGTAGACCAACGAGTGACCAGCTGTTACTCAATTTGGGCTGAGCCTGTCAACCTCAACATATTTGGCATATTTTGTGACATATTTGTCGCTTATAATCCAAATGCATTATTAATAGCTTGATTTATTAGCTAATGATTTATTTGCTGATAATCTAATGTCACTTCCAGATGTGTTTGCTTCAAATCTCCCCCCAATAAATTTCTGCAACACCGTTGTTGTTTCAGGTCAAATTGATTGACTTCCTTCCATGGGCTTGTATTTCTCCACTTTTGAAATTTAATTCAGTAATTTAAATTGTCAGACCACTTAGTGACCCCGTTACTCCCTAGTATCCTCGCCACTCCCTAGTATCCTCAAACTTAACTCAATTTTGTGTCCTATTTGTCACATATTCTGAATGTTTAACAATTATGGCATTTGATCTGGTCCTGATATTTAGCCTTGTGAGGGTGGCAGTTGGTCCCCTGTGGGCCCACCAACGTTTGATCCTGGTTGTGGCTGAAGGAAGAATGGAGACAGCTAATAATTGAGTTGTTATGTGGGCTGAATGAGCTGTGGTTGAATTTGAATACTATATGTCCGTCAGACCAGTGAAATGGGGGATAATTCAGTTCTACACTTGGGTTAATAAATTGTCTAACAACATGCCCTCTATAAATATTTAAATAGATTTGACAACGCTGCCTCCGCAGCATGTGTTCTGCCAACTGTGAGTGGATTATAGACTATTATAGTACACACCGGGGTGATAGGGTAGGGGCCCTCCACTTCAATTACAATGAATGTATTAACCACTTAGGACAATGGTGCCCCTGGGAAGAGTGACATTATTAAAACTGATTTGATGGCTGATCCCCACCTCCCTATATACCCCTTGCCTGACAACCAGCACAGTATAGTGGTCTATGATGGTAATAACACCAGGGCCCTGATAACACCAGGGATACATGTGTGGTTTGTAATATATGTGGGATGGGCCTGCCTGCTGGCTGACTGGTTGCATTTAGTCTGAACTTTGTGATTTAATTTACGGCTTGAGTTTATGGTTTGAAGACTTTGGAAACCAATTGGACATGATTGTATCCAATAACAACTGACTAGGAAAATATATATATTCACATTCATAGTTGAGAAGTCCTAGTGGTTAGCCTAACATGCTCCTGATTGTAAGGTTGTGGGTTTGAATCCCAGAGCTGCTATTGGTTATACATTTGTGCATGTGACCTTGGGAAAGTTACTTTATAATACTTTTCTTCACTTCACCCAGGTGTATCATTGGTAACATGTGAGGTGAATCTATGTCAATTTGGCACTGATTTAGTTGCTGCTTCTTGTTCCTACGATTGTGTAGGTTCGACGAGTTCACCATTGGCTGGGGTAATACTTGTTGAAGCACCTTGAGCAGTATGTATACTGCTCCCTGGGGTAGTACTTGTTGAAGCACCTTGAGCAGTATGTATACTGCTCCCTGGGGTAATACTTGTTGAAGCACCTTGAGCAGTATGTATACTGCTCAAGGTATGCAGTGCTCTGGATTTTGGTGCTATATAAATGCAGTAGTGTCATTATTATTATATTATTATTTGATCCCATGCAGCTCCACGGAACGCCAAAAGAGAGACTGTATGTTTCTGTCCGTATCCTTATGTTGTTATTAAATAGTAAACACCTGTAGTAAATAGACAACTAAATTAATTTTAAGTAAATTTAAACCGAACCCCATCACCCAGCTAGTGAGACTCCTAAAATCCTCCCCCAGTCAGAGATACATACCTACAGTGCCTGCTCCTGGCTGAGGAGTGTACCTGTAGTATAATACAGATGTATGGTTCCAGGATTACAAATTGCACCAGTTAGCCAGTACTCAGAGGCAATATTTTTATATAGCAATTTGACCTACGGTGCATCTCATTTTTTAGTTATGCCTAAAAGATTTCCTAGGCCTATAAAAATAGGCATCACACATTCATCTGATGCACTGTAGACATTGCGAGTACTTTGTCTTGCGTCACAATTTGCAATGTATAGATGTGCAAAAATAATTGGATGAGAAAGATTCCTCGGGTTAAGCAGGTGGGTAGGAGAAGGTGGGAGGGTATTCGGGAGTAGGTTGGAATGAATATGAGTCTTGCAGAGAGGGTGATAAGGTGCATATGGGCTGGCTGTGTAGAACGTATCCATGGATGAAGGGTGACTCCTGAAAATGGTGATGTCACATGTGGGGGTTGGTAGAAGCGGTAGGGGAGACCTCGTTTGATATGGAAGGACTGTGTTGAGAGGGATTTTAGGAGGGCTGGAGGTGATGGAGATCGGAGGGTCATGGTTACGGATAGAGGGAGGTAGAGAGCTTTGGCCGATGTTGCGGCTGTCATTTAGTATTTTCTTCCTCCCCCCTCTTTAGGGATTCATGAGGTAGAGAGAGAGAGAAAGATCTTGCAAAATGTTCCAGGTATAATTACTCCACAGCTATAAATGATGCAGCATGCCTGATCAGGTATTATGTCGGTCATGGGTCATATTATAACACAAAGAAGAGGATACCACTAGATGCACCATGCCTGATCAGGTATTATGTCGGGAATGGGTCATATTATAACACAAAGAAGAGGATACCACTAGATGTACCATGCCTGATCAGGTATTAGGTCGGTCATGGGTCATGTTATAACACAAAGAAGAGGATACCACTAGCTTTATTGTGGTACCAGAATCAAGAAAATATTAATTTTATCTACGTTACTGAATGTTTTAATGGAGTTATAGTCCTACTTTCCATTGCACAGCCACACATATAATTTGGAAGAAAACCTCTTCTGTCTCAAAATGAAGAAGGTCGACAACATAATACCCGATATGCCATGGTGCATCAGATATATATGTTATATAAGTCTGTGATTACTTTGCCATATCACCTGACAAATTGTCAATTTGTATTCAGGACTGCGACTGTGACATCCCAGGTTACACATAACTTACATTATACGCTGCTAATGTGTAATGTTTGATGTAAAGCAGAGATTATGCCGTGATATGGGTCACTGTATATCCATGGTTCCTTGCAGCTGCTGCACCAGCTACCTGTATACAGTTGCTGCGGTAACTGTATACAGTTGCTGCGGTAACTGTATACGGTTGCACCACTCACCTGTACTTGCAAAGTGCAGTTGCCCTATTAGGAAATAGGGAGTCAATAAGCCATGCCTACACAGATATCAATCCGTCTTTACGATGCAGGGTACATTTGGTGAAAGAATTAACCCAGTTTACAGAGAATCGCGCAATTTACCCCCACTTCTTGTTCTTGGCCAGAGTTAATATCTTGACTGTTTATGTTAAATACGTGTACACTTTGTATGCACCGATGGCATATGCGCCGTTGTGCCCCCTTTGAAAATTATGTCGAGTCCTGTATGCATATGCCTACAAAGTACAGTATACGTGTACTGTACGGTAAAGCACGTCCACATTTCGGCATTTGGCAACGGAAATCTGATGCCCGGCATGTTTGAACTACAAAGTAATTGAAGTAGTTAGTGTAACTGCAGGGGACTCGGAAACGGAGACGGAAAGCAAACAACAGAATAATTACTTGAAAAAGCTCTTTTTCAAAAACTCAGGTTATCGGTTAATGGATTAGTATCTTTCTGCGTTTTGTGTGGGGTACACTTTGAGTTCAACACTTGGAATAATTAGTTACAACATATATACTAGCCACAACACCTGTACTTCGGAGTGTACTACATATATACTAGCCACAACACGTGTGCTTCACAGTGTACTTCGCAGTGTACTACATATATAACGTTTTTAGACGAGTCACAAAATTTCAAAACTGGGTGGACTGGAGAAAAATTATGGAAATATATTCCATTGAAATACCAAAGCGACTCGAGTCAATGACTCGGCACTCGAGTCACTGAAAATGTGTAGACGACTCGACTCAAGCCTCCAAAATCTAAATCAATGACTCGTTGCAACTCTGCTTACAGTATAATATTGACTGTGATTTTTGTTAAATTGTGCGTAGTGCAGTAGTCAAATTCAGAAATGAGATAAGAGTTTCTTCACAGAATATATCTTACAATTACAATAGAAATTGTGCACAATTTGTATCTGTACAAAATTACATTTGTAAAATGTAAATGTTGTGTCATTTTATATAGTGCCTGTTTCTACCGTATAGTTACAACACGCTTTACATTTCCCCAGTCATTGATTAACTCATCGAACCCACACAGTAGCGCCCGGTGACATAGATTCACCTCGAAAGGTACCCAACTAAAAACATGGGTGGAGAGACGCAATCAAGATTAAGTGTCTTGCTGAGGAACACAGAGTGAAATGGTTCCGTCAGTATTCAAACCAGTAATCATTGGATCACTAAACCGTAGCACTAACCATTGCGCCACGACACCTCTTCATTTGTTTTAAGTTATTTTTGTTGCGATAACGTAATTTGAATGTATCTCAATAACCATAAGTCGGATGGAGTTGATAGTTGGTACGTGGATGCTCTATGGGTCTGTTAGGAAGCATGTTGATTTTGACGACGATACATTGTGATTGCATATTAATTAGTGGGTGTGGCTTATTCAAAAATCTCAGGAAATGGCTCATGAACACAGTATCTCAATAACCGTAAGTCACATTGAGTTTATGTTTAGTACAGGGCTGCTCTACGGGTAGGTTAGGAAGCATATTCATTTTGACGATGATACCTCGCATATTTTTGGTGGTGATTCTATGCATATTAATGAATGGGCGGATCTTATTGCTAAAATCTCAAGAAATGGCTTGTGAACACGATATTTCAATAATCGTAGGTCGGATTAAATTGATATTTGGTACATAGTGCCTGCAGGCTGGTTAGGAAGCCTATATTTGATGTACAGGCGAAGCCCAAAATTAAGACAAGAAATCATCATGTTCTTTGCATGTTTCTTGTCATTTATTTTATCACCTAAATATATACAGTACAGTAGGCCTAAGTTTGTCAGCAAGTGTGTCATCTGAATTAAGTTACTTCTGTTGGATTCTATATAGTGTGTCCAACACAAATAGTTCAGATTGGCTAAGGAAGATCGGTTTAATACACGAGTTGAAGATTATGAGTTTCCTTTCTAGTGGTATACTTCTGCTTTCCCATAGATGTTTCTGCATTAAGACTCCTTTCAATGTGCTATGTCACACTGTGGTCACATTACATTATAAACGCCATTCAGCTGATGCATGTTAAACTGGTTTAGGACTTGCTTTTGATTGGCTCAAGCTTACAACAGTGTGGAGTTATAACTATGATAACTGTAGCTATGCATTCTTACAATCATAAATAATGTATACATCCTAATTTCTCACAGTTATACAAAATATGTAGCTATATATATATATATATATATATCAACACCGTACAAGACAAGAAGAAGACAAGACTTGTGGTCACATTACATTATAAACGCCATTCAGCTGATGCATAGTAAACTGCATAGTACCGTACACGACAAGAAGAAGACAAGACTTGTGGTAACATTACATTATAAACGCCATTCAGCTGATGCATAGTAAACTGCATAGTACCGTACAAGACAAGAAGAAGACCAGACTTGTGGTCACATTACATTATAAACGCCATTCAGCTGATGCATAGTAAACTGCATAGTACCGTACAAGACAAGAAGAAGACCAGAC
>JAODAI010224289.1:0-10404 GCA_027575025.1 Scotoplanes globosa | reverse complement strand
ATATATGCGAGGTCCATATAATAAATATAAAAGCAAAGATAGCAATAAGCTTAAATTTTGGGCAACATGTAATTTAAGCTTATCGCTATCTTCGCTTATATATATATATATATATATACATATATATATAAGTTATACATTTTGGGACACCTAGAATATCTAGAATGTGATATCATGGTGATATCACAGTAATGTCATCTGAACACCACGGTGGTGTGAATCTGTTACCACACATTGACGTCATAGTGACATCACACGACATATCATGGTATCTCTGTGAGCTAACCGTTGGATCATTCGTTGAGATATCACAGTGCGCGTCACATGCATGTGAACTCACAAAGCCTCACAGATATATCATAATATGTCATGTGATATCACAATGGCATCACTGTGTGGTTACATAATGACATCAGAGTGATGTGCATCACGGTGAGCTCACTTCTTGACTGGGCATGAGATACAAAAAACGTCACAGAAGGAAAATGTAATATCCGTAGCGATTGCTGTGCAACCGTAAACAATGTAGGAGGGCATTATACTGTCCCTGTATGTAAATAGGGTTAACATACACACTGTAACATATACATGCAGTATACTTACTTGCAGCTTGTTGCTAGTACTGTACACAGTTCCCACAGTGTGAACCATTGGAGGATGCATCAACCACCCCATGATCTACATGTACGTATGTTATGCATATAGTTATCTATATGTATTGGGAGTCCCCCCCCCCAAATTAAAACATCATTAAAGCGTTTCTTGCAACTCCCCCCCCCGCCGGAATTTGCATACAGATAATGTAAAGCACAAGTAAACCATGTCATTAATGTTGCTAATAGTATGTCAATGATATATATAGGCTCTTATTTGTTTATATATAGGTGCCAGCAAATCGCATAGATTATAACTGCAGTGTCAGAATTAAAAAATATACTATATTTGGGAGGCGTATATTCAAATCGGCCGAAGAAGCTCACCTTGAATGTTTATTATTTATGTATTTTTAAATTTAAAAATATGCAGTATATAACCAATGCTAAATTAATTCCAATCCCGAAATTCAGCTTATTTAGATCAAACGTTTGCACTAATTCACATCTAAGCCCTCGGTATCACTGAGACTTGAATTCGGTACCATACGAATCGGCTCTCCGGTTAGATGGGTGGTGGATCTGGTTCCATGATTTATATAAATTATTACCCCCACCCCTCAAACCCCACGTTAAGAAAGAAATATACGCCCTTGATATTATCTCCTCCATACTGCCATAGTGTCACATCAGCATCCACATTTAACATCAAAGGAAGAGCACCATTTCGAACTTGGCATCGGTATGGAATTATCTATTTTTATATTCCTAAGGGTATTTAGTGGAGATGCACATCACAATCCATACCATTAACATATAACCTATATAACTGTAGCTTAGGACACATTTTTTGTTTTCCATCTGACACGCCATTTTTTCAATATTTGTGTGTGATCTACATAGAACAAAAACTGAAACTTCACAAATAAATAGAACAAGATATATGCTCCACAACACACAAATACATATCCTATAGTCACCAACGGATCATCAAAGTGATGTGATAGATACGCTCGAATTTACAGAACTGCCCAATGTCATATACAACGGCATCATGTACTTCTAACAATCTAAAGTTATATTGTAATGTAATTACTAACAAGGTTTATACAACTACTCGAACTGATGTATAGGTGTATGTATGTCAGTTTATTGATTTGTGTTGAAAACTCACTGGGAACAAGTCAAATGCATTATTATATAAAGGTTTCTGACACTAATCAGATCATTCATTATGAGTAATAAAGCGTATACTAGTTTGTCTTATTGTAATATAGACTAGCCTTGTGGTTATTGTAAATTTACTTATTGATAACTTTGTTGTATTTATCATTTGGTATATTTGATCGTATAGGTACATTCCACGTCGGTGACTATGATTCATGTATTACGCATACAACCAAGATCATAAAAGGATGTTATGTGTTGTTCTACAATCAGGGTACGAACTTTGTCTCACTGGTGTAAGAAATAAAGGTATTGATTTTTCCTCGTTTTTGATATTTTTCAATTGCTAACAAGTTAAACATAAATTCTGAAAAGTTTTGAGACATTAAGTCCCTAACTTTTTTTGAAAACATTACTTTTTGTGTCTGTATAGTGTGCAAATTGTACACTCATTTAGGAGAGGACAATTTTTGACGGAATTCGCGTTAGCAATATTCAACCATGTGGCATGAAGTTGTTTAACGTCTGCCACTCCACTTATGGGGCTTAGACGGTGCCTTACTAATGCAAGGACTTTTATAAGAGCGACTTTTGTATGTGGCATATGAAAATTAAATAATAATGAACTTAAAACTTTGACCGTAATTTAAAACTATTTAAATTATTGTAGGCCTATATTGTCCAATATTTTGGATTTTGAATAATCTTTTATACATTGATTATTATATAATTGTCAGAATATATATAATTATTTTGACAGTAGTTATATACATGGTCAGATATGTACAAAAGTGAAACGACACTGTGTTTTTTGTCCAAAATGACACATAGAAGTGACACAAGAGAAGTGATGGTGATGTGATTATGTATTTTGTCAGTTTATTTCATGGTTTCCAAATTCTGTTAAAATAAGAGTTATTTCTAGATTCAAGGTGAACGTGTTTGTGTCTAATTTTCATGTTATGTCCTCTGATATGGTCGTGTAGGCTATAAAGTTGAGGCGATCTTTGGGATTTATATTGATGTTTCCTTGAAACATACTGTGGAGCGTTATAAGATCTTGTCGCGCGTGGCGTTGTTGCAGTGTCGTCAAGTTAACCATTTTCAACCGATCCTTGTAGGGGAATCTGTCTTAACCACGTAATTAATTTGGTTGTTCGTCTTTGGAAACCTTCGATAAGTTTAACATATTTCGGAAGATAAGGCCTCCAAATCTGAACACAACAGTGAACGTGTTCCCTCACTTGATAATCCCTATATACATATGTCCACCATGTCCGCCATGTTGAAGTACGGTCATAATCCCTATATACATACGTCCACCATGTCCACCATGTTGAAGCACGGTCAACAGTATCGTGGTCATTGAGTAGTATCCATCTTATATATTTATGTTCTCCAGCTTGAAGCATGGTCAATATCCCAATGATCATTGACTAGTTAGTTTCCAGTGTATATACATATGTCCAGCAGCTTGAAGGATGGCCAATATTCCAATGATCATTGTATATTATCCAGTGTATACACATGCACGTACGTCTATCAACTTGAAGCATAGTGACTAACACTATGGTAGTTGACTAATTTCCAGTATATATATCGTCCAACAGCTTGGAACATGGGTAACATTCCACTCATCGTTGACTATTTATTAATAATTAAAATGAATGATATTTGTAATGTTTCTTCTAATACGTCATTGGTTCTCTTTGCTGATGATACTACTATTTTCTTTTTCTCATAATAATATTGATATACTATAATGGACCATGATTTGAAACTTTGCTCTAATTAGTTTGCTTTAAATAAACTTTCTTTAAATATTAGTATGACCGACTATATTATATTTGATCGCAACATTCATGATTATCATATAAACTTTCTGATCAGGTGATAAAACAAGTACATTCTATGACATTTTTTGGTGTATTTATTGATAATAATATTACCTGGAATGATCATGTCTCTCATATTTCTAAGCAAGTTTATAAAGGTGTGCGTATACTTTGTCGTTTAAAACACATTTTACCACAGACTGTATTGAGAACTATTTACCTTGCACTCGTTTATCCTCATTTTACGTACTGTTCAAACGTGTGGTCAGGTATATCTCGTACTTCTCTAATTAAATAAATTATTCTATACAAGAAAGCAGTCAGACACATATGCTTCGCTGGTCCACGTGATCATACAAATAATATGTTTAAATCTCTGAATTTGTTGAAGTTACATGACATTTTTAATTTAAATATTGGGATATTTGCCTACCGTTGCTTGAATAGTTTGTTACCGTCTCATTTGAATGATTATCTCCAGAAGAATGCATTGATTTAATATCATAACACCAGACAATCCAACCAATTACATGTCGTGCATCAGTCTTCTGAACGCACAAAGAAAAGCGTTCAATATCGTACAATTACCTATACTGGAATACGTTACCAATATATATCACTTCAAAAGTGACTTTACTATCTTTTAAAAGAAGTTTATCCAATTATCTGTTAGGTATATAATAAATGAATACTTTTAATTTAATTTAATTGATAAATGATGTAGCTATATGTGTTTTACTCATGCTGATGTAAGGGTGGGGAGGAAGGTTAAGTACACTGTTATTAAATTAATAATTAAATGTATTATTCGATTGCTTACATGTTTAGGGAGCGCACTCTCGACAATCCCACCTATGGTTTTTAGTGTACTTCCTTTCATGATAGTTAAGAAGATTTGTTTTTTATATTTTTATTATATTATATCACATTATTATTGTACACATTATTCAAATGTATTACTATTGTGAAGAAACAATCAATGAAATGAATTAATTAATTACTTTGTTAACCTTTTTGATAGCTTCAGCACATTGCCTGGTGTGCATGGATGGTTATACCCAAGTCCTTTTCTTCCGGTTATTGTCTTAATTAGTTTGCCATCGAGGTAGTAATCGTGTTGAGGGTCACTGTGTCCAAAGTGTAAAACAGTGCACCTATCAATATTAAATCCCATTTGCCACTTCGGCGTCCATGCATCCAATTTATTTAAGTAATTATGTTTTCAGTGACATAACTTCCATTTTGTATTTGATGAAGTAGTTTGATATCGTCTTCAAATTACTTACAAATAGGTGAGACTAGCTGCCAAGTCATTTGTGTAGATTGAGAAACACGTAGGTCCCAAAACCGATCCCCGGATAACTGAGCTAGTAACGCCAGCCCATGTTGATTCCCATCCATTCAGCACAACTCTTTGCTCTCTTCCTTGTAACCATTCCTGTATCCAATTCGATATCAGTCCATATACCATGCGCTTTTATCTCTAACATCAGTTTATTGTGAGGCACAATGTCAAAGGCTTTCCTTGGATCTTAATAAACTACATCAACTGGAGATCCACTGTCTACAATTTCAGTTACCTTGTCCCAATATGTGAGCAGATTGGTTACCCATGATTTGCCTTTTCTAAAACCACATCGACTTGCCTGTATAAGTTTATTCCTCTCCAGGTGAGCTGTCGTAGCGTCTCTAATTAAGAACTCCATAATATTTCCTGGCACGGTTATAGACTGATTGGACAATAGTTTGAAACATGGCTCTCAACCCATTTCTTGAACAACGGTGTTATATTTGTTTTCTTCCAATCACTCGGTATTTATAATGTAGTGTGCCTAAGTGAAGCATTAGTGAGATAGTTTTAATGGATAAACAATTTCTTCAGCTAGAAGGATCAGTATCGTGCATTCCGTGGTGAGATATTGCCAGGACCCTTCGCTTTCGAAAACTTTGAGTCCTTATTTTTTTCATAACATTTCCAGTAGTAATCTCAATACTGCCCAAGTGGTTAAGCACATGATGGCTAATCGGGTGATCCATAATATTTGTTTCATCTGTTCTGAAAACTGGTTCAGTGCTTCTGCCGTCACTATTGGAGCTGTAATTGTTTCTCCATTATCATAGTTTATTGGACCTACTCCATCTCCATCAGCGCGCATACAATACGGCGTTGTGTCAGTGTGTGGCGCAGGGCGGAAATTATATATCAAAGTGCGTGATCCCCGCATTGGCGGATTTATGACAATTAACGAAAATTAAATAATAATCATATTTGCCAACTGCTGGTGCGTAGCTGAATTGAAACCAATATATACACAATGTATGTATAATGTAAATAAGAACCTTATATTTCAAAAAAGGTTTGAAAGAAGACGACACTCCGTTTATTTGAATGTGTAATATATTCACAAAAATGGATGTTCTTAATAAGAAACGCAATAGTTGAAAAACTCTGCGGTATTTGCTCATCAGTCATTGGCTGAGTATATATAGACATTAAATAAAATATATATGCCCATATATTGTAATTGATCTCAATATATATTCCTGGTTAGTCATTGGTTGATTATATATACCCATTAAATCGAAATTATATGAAATTATATATATTCGAAAATATGCTATATGCATATAAATTCGAATATATATATATATATATATAATATATATTGGAATTAATATACACATTGATCAATTACATAAACCAAATTAATGTATATATATAAAAACAAGGCCACATTGGCTACGAATATATGTGCATATATATTCCGTGACGGTAGCCTCGAATATAATGTATGCACATTACTCATTTATATTTGAGAAAGGTCGTTAACATCTCGGATAAGAAAACTACCACTCTGCCAGATGCGGGATTCGAAACTTGGAACTGTCAATTTCTGAGTTTCACATAGAGCTTCCTTCGAAAGCTGCCCCTTAATAGGATAGTCCACCCTTATTTCAAGATAATGTAGAAAAATAAGAAAAATAAGTTAATACCAGATACCAAATGTGACACTTTTGTACGTTACAATTTCAAGAAATCACTGTTTAAAGTGTTGTTTACTTCTCGTTAATTTGAATTTGAGAACAATCCTCTGACGTATGATACTCAGTTTGGAATACGAACACACAACATCGAGGTGTCTACCGTAACGGTAACGTATGCGCTTTCTGTACATAATGCACGCTATGTAAAACATACGCGCGTGCCCTAACGGCTAATATGCATTTTCGAAACTTGGCGGTAATTTTCGTTCATTTAAATTCTTCAGTTTCGATAGATAACATTATTGTGTTTTCCTCTTGTATTTTCTTCTTGGCGTTTGGAATTTATTTATAGGATTTGGGTGAATTATGAGGTGCATATGTACATCGAAATTCCTTATCTACTGAATGACTTCGATACGGACATTATACAGTAAACCAATACAAACTTTCTCCCAGCAATATTACAACTGAGTACATGACGTCACGTTCTCACCAGCTCTTGAATACTATAGGATAGCGCATTCATTTTGTGCAAAGTTAGGTCATTGTTTTGTCGTTTTTTGAAGTTCTTAAAGTCCATTTCTACAATAAACGATTATAATGTCAAAATATTATCATTGCCATTGTATTATGATGGATGTTCGTTTAGGTTGGACTATCCGTTTAACTGCTCGGCAATAGCAATGACAATAGTCGTATGAAGACCAATGCAGTTATATTGGTAAATCCTAACACCAAACTTCCAAGGTCATCGATTCCATTAGCTTCCTACCATAACCAATATATTCCAAATATGAGACAAATTAAAGTCATTGACGTACTAAGTAGCTCATATATATAAGCCTGTATAAGATGAATATACAATAACCATTGTATATTAAATGTCTTCACCTGTCCGTACAATCCAAACGTATGGGCTCCAAATGACTCGTGACAACAGTATATTCTGTAGTTTTCTTCTGGAACATACCATGATATAGCTGTCGGTCTTGCTTTGGTGGTGGATGGTTTTCGTGTTTGAAATTGTTGCTTAAACACATAATTGGAAATTAATCTTTCTTTTCTTCGTATAATATATACATGAACATTATACTTTCCATCATACATAATATTATATATATAGGCCTATGTGAATTTATCTAGTATGTAAAACATATACATTAACTACACTACATCACGATAACATGAGATCACAACACTTATAAGTATATTCATATCACAGATGTAGTCAAGTATTTCACATCGATTGACAGAATATTTTACAGGATAATCAGTCAAATTGAAATTTCCTCCAAAACGGATTTATCAATATACATATATATTTTCGTTTAAAATGATTTGTCAGCGCGCATGTCTTCAATCTGTATTGCAATTATTGGAATAAGTGCCTTGATATTTCATCCTTCTGTTCTTTGGAGACTTACTCGCATCATTTATACAGGATAAAGGATATAATGAATCGTCGTCTTCGGAGACAATATCCTACGGTAGATCAGTTGATCAGTTATACGGTAGATAAATAGACAGTCAACGACCAACAGAACTTGGTGCAGAAATTGGAATTTACTACAATATATAGTTGAAGATGTTATTCAAGTATTTAGCACACAGCCGGACAGGTGATTGACTAGAAGATAAATTATTACAAGCTTGAGTGAGCAAACGCAGCATTGGTTTTCCCCTTTTGAGCGGAAAATGTAGCTAGGTCGGCTGATTGAAGGCTTGATTAAATAATTTACCAATGGAACAAAGTAAATTCGCGTGTATCCTTGGAATATATTTGTATTTGTATAGCCGTACTGCCGGAGGGCCAACGAAAGTGGATGATAACAAGTCGATGCATATCTGATTTACTGAGAAGCGTGAAATATAATAAACAAAAGTTATAGAGATATATAGAGGAGGAGAACGTAGACAGATTTGATTCTTCCGGTGTTAACACAATTCTGCCTCGTATGATAATTTCGTTTCCATATTATATAACGCATTTGTGACCCATCTCAACAGCATGGCCATGTTGCGCAGTCATATGTTGAGTTAGTGTTATTACTATAGAGGCATAGAGGTTGCATCTTTGGCCCTTAATTGGTAATATTATGAAGTATATACTATGCCATAACCAGTGATGTGGCCAACAAGGGGGAGAAGGGGGGGAAGTGCCACCACATAGATTTTGGGGACGGTGATGGAGGTGAAAAAAATGGGAGAGAAAAAATGAGAATATTATAACTGAAAAGTAGTTGCCACAGGAAGGATGTACCTCCTACACCCAACGGAGGCGTCAGTGGGATGTCGTTGGGGTGAGGGGGGGGGGTCTGGGATGAAGACCCTCTCATCGGAGACAAATTGTTGAATCCGTCGGGGAATTATTTATATATTTTGTATAGAACACTGCATGGCGGAAAATAAGCTGCAATATAAATAAAATAATTTCCCGACGAATTCAGTACTATTCCCAGAATGCTAGACGTCCCCCAAAAAGTGAGATTTCTTCTCCGATAGAGAGGTAGTTCCCCTGACACGGTCTGAAATACTGCTTATATTTGTGATATTGACGCCTTATTAAGGGAAAAAATCCAACCGTGCGTAAATGATTTTGGGGTAGCTTACATAGCATTACGAAAATTTGCGAAGAGTCGCCTAAAGTCTCGATTAGTTCCATAAACTAGAACAAAATGCGGAACGTTGAGAAAAGATCATACATTTTCCGTATATAAGCTTGCGGTGACGTAAACAACGATGGGCTGTCTGTGTAATGCAATCATTGCGAAAAGTTTGGTAAACATGCTAATCATTGCGTAAAATGGCACAACATTGCGAAAAGCTTGGTAAACATGCGAATCATTGCGTAGAATGGCACAACATTGCGAAAAGTTTGGTAAACATGCGAATCATTGCGTAGAATGGCACAACATTGAGAAAAGTTTGGTAAACATGCGAATCATTGCGTAGAATGGCACAACATTGCGAAAAGCTTGGTAAGGATGCGATACACTTGGTAAGTATTCATAAAGATACGGAACGTTGCACATTTTTGGATGAACCTGCGAATACTGCGTAAAATTGTGAAAATGACTGACATTCGATAAAATAGAAGGTTTCGTACGGTCATATAAATTAGTTAGGCTAACTTGACTGGACTATAGGACACCCTAGCATATCCCAATGACAATGTTATGTCTAGCCTAACGTTATGGCTTTTTTAAACTTCAAAACTTTATTTCAACCATATAATGTGCACATAATTGAATACATTTAAAATGTTATAAGTTATACATCAACGTAGATTATACTTAAGGGGGGGTTAAAGTGGTTGAAATCCTTATATTTTTTTACATTTGAAGAAAGTGAGATTATTGTATTATTGAATAGACATATGTCTTTACTATATGTTGCAGGGATAAAATAAAAAAAAGTTATCAGGAAGCACATTAAAATTCATTCTTAAAATAGCATGTCCAAACCGGGAGTACAACATTCAAACATATATATGGCTACGCCTTCGTAATTATTTTAAATAAACTAGGATAGTTGCCCTGATATGCTAATTTATTTGCCTATAATACTATTTATTTTAGGTGAAAATTAGGCCTAGGTTAGTTAGAATTTTTGTTTGAGAATTTCGGGCTTTATACGAAAATCATGTGAAATTATTTTTAAGTACCTTTTAAATAGCTAATAATCACACAAATATAATAACACACTAAAAAATGTTTTGCTCCATGTTGTTCATAACACACTATTACATAGGCGTGCATCATAATTGTGAAGTCACAATAGGAAACACTATAACCGATACCCCCCCCCCCCCCCACTACCCCACC
>JAODAI010224178.1:0-10404 GCA_027575025.1 Scotoplanes globosa | reverse complement strand
AAGACCTTCTATTTTAAAGTTAATTTTATATAATTATATTATTTATATGTACAGCGCATAGAGCTCTTTTGGATTTTTCGCTTTATAAGAACCGGTGTAATACTACTAATAATAATTCGGTATAATATATATCACTTAAACTTTGCCGTAATTGGGGCATTGAAAATTACTACATTTCTTGAAAATAACCCCCAAACGACTGGAATTGGACGGTACCATTATTTTGTAGGTTAATATAAAATAATAATGATCTTAAATGGCGAGGATTAAGCTTTGTTAACTTTATTTCTCGCAAATAGTATGTAATACTAATTAACAATAATCCTTGTATACTTAATTAAATCATGTGGAACTTCAAATAACCCAAACCTTTAAATAAAGGTAGTGGGTGAAATATTTATATCCCTGCATTATAATGACATTCTGACGTCGCTCAATACTGACGTTGCTCATACCCAGGAACCCTGTCACCGGCAAGCCAGTGTTCTCCCCAGGGCTCCTGCATTATTAATTAAGACACACAACAAACGGACAAGTGAAGTCAAGAGGAAACCGGAGTGCCCGGAGAAAAACCTATATACAGTTGCAAGTATGAAAATTCATTTGCACGTCCGACTGGGATTTATATATATATAATATGAAATGATGGCGTTGCGTACACAACCTTTCCATATGAGATGTTCGATTTTACATTCAAAAACAACAAACAAGTGACAATTATACTTTAGGGCGTCTTCCTATGATTCGCTTTGAAAAGTGTTTTTCTAAGCCAAGGGTTATCTATGTCTCCTGCGCGGAGACAACGCCTTGCCACATCGAAAATATAGAGACTGAACTATAGCAATTTCCAAGCTGTGGACGTGCAAAGGGGGTGGGGGTCCGTCCGTGTACTATATTTGTATAAATGATCATCCACACACGTAGAGTGGTTACATTATTTTGTAAAAGGGCAACGCCAGTTGAAGGCGCAACCAGAACATATGAGTGCTATTTTTTAAGGTGAGGGGATGACATGCGTTTCCATGGCACCTGTGAATCAAACTCAGGTGTATTGCTTACCTCGTGTGCATCATGAGTATCGGCCTGAAGATATGTGTACACATACAGTGAACATGGAGGTTTGGGATCCCCTGGACCAATATGGATCCTCGCATGTACAGTCATGCATACTATCATTATACTTAAGAATAACATATATACCAAAATTATGTTGAAAAGTGATGAATTACACGTTAGAAACATATACTACCGTAATTTGTATCCATTACCTACGCATGCGTCGTACCAGCCGCCCATTAAACCTTCACCACCTCTGGCGCCTCCGCCGGCCTTCGTGCCCCAACATCGGTCGTACAAGTCATAGGTAAGTACGCAATTCTTATTGGCAATCTGGCACACTGTGAAGTAATAGCGAATTAAAATGTAGTTGTTAAATGGTATAACTATATATAGCTGTGATTGTGAAAAACAAAGGGTAACACATTTTTATTTAGACATTAAAGCACATTATCAACACAGTAACGCGTCTTGGAACTATTATAAACGCTCGCTATGAAGCATCTAGAACTACGTGTGTTTTATTTACCGGCTAAGCAGATTTTAAATACTAACATGCGTTTAAATATGGTGTTTAAATATTAACACAGAATGAAAATTGTATATTACGACAAAACTGAATAGTTTTCGTAATCAAAGTAAAAAAATATCATTGTCAACCATGTTCGTAATTTAGACAAATACTTATAATCGCTTATTACATCGGGTACATTAATTTGAGTAAAAATATTGAAGTCAAGGGGGGTCTAGTGTGTTTGATTAATACATTAACGCACACCACACATGTTAATTAAAAGTGTTGTAGCGTTACAACATTGACATTAGAGTAACACCCGAAGAGTGCGAGGAGGAATAACACCTTCCAAAAGTGTTACTGAAGTGCTACACATCCGAAAGGTGTTATCCCTCCTAGCACTCTTAATATAACACTTAGTTTTTAGAATATGATTATGCAATTATGTAGGCTATAGTGTACACTGTAAGCAAATTATAGCCAGTTTGAGAAGTTCATGTTTTTTCATTGGATAAAGACAAGAATAGTTTGTCAAAATGACAAGATTATTATATGGATAATGATATTTATACAGATCCTGTTATTTGTATAAAGACGAGACACTTTTGTCAATTATTGCTTATTTGCTTATTAGAAGCTCGGATCTACATTTTAATTTAAGCTTATATAGGGTTAGGAATATATCGATAGTTTTATTAAAGTGAAAATATTAAATGCATATCTGTTGTGAAATATTAACAGACAGCATTAATGATTAAATTTATAAATTTGAAAGAAAAACAATATTTGTGACACTTTTTCTGAGTGACAATAATATACAATTAATTAGTCGGACCCGTTCGCGTGATTCAATTTATCATGCTACACCAGGGCAAATTTTATAATTGACCAATCACATCGATGAAAGCGAGAAACACAAACAATTTTCGGAAAACACCTTTTCTTACATTTGCAATATTTTGAAGTCGGATTATGATAGACCGATGTCGAATCCCACCCCCTCAAAAAAGGGCACCAAATTGATGTAATTTCCTGACCATACCTCTTTTTCAAAACAATTAACCTTTTTAGAAAATTTCCGAATCTAGATCACCATTCAGAAAAAAGTGTCTGAAATATTGTTTTTCTTTCAAATTTATAAATTAAATCATTAGTCCTATTGGTAAATATTTCATAAATGATATGCGAGTAAAATTTCCTCAATAATAAGATTATTTTATTATATTTTTATCATTGATTTAGAAATTTAGAAATTATGATTTTGAGCACCATGAAATATGCAATGCAAATTATGCAAGGAAATGCAATGCCCCCCAAAATATTGTTCATATACATAGCATTTTTTTTATTCAGCGCTTTATCGTATTGTCTGAACAATTTAGAACATGCTTCAGTATACAAGCGAAAGTAATTTACTTTTATGTTATACAGGAATCATGTTAACTAAGCTACTTTTTTATTGTCATATCCAAATAAGTTGCATTGCATTTCATTGTTATCAAAATAATAATTTCTAAATTACTAAATTAAGGCTAAAAATATAATAAAATAATCTTATTAAAGTGAAAATAATACTGGTATATCATTTTTATGAAACATTTATAAATAAGACTAATGATTAAATTTATAAATTTGAAAGAAAACCCCAATATTTCAGACACTTTTTCTGAATGACAATAATATAAAATTAGTCGGACGATCATATATCAATTCCACTTTTCAATCAATGACAAATATACATCTTATTGTCGTCAATCTAGACCACTTTTTAAAACAAGTTATATGTTGTCACTACGAAACTACTTTATTTACAATGTATATTTGCTGAATTATTGAAATATAATATACACACAAATAATGGTTTCAAATTCAATATACATATTTTTTTAAAGCTTAAAAAAAAGTTAAGTTAAAATATTTAATATAATACTCAACGAGGTGAAATACAACATATTTTAGGCCAATATTGGAATACAATAATTTTTGTGATATATGCTAAGTCCGATGTTGGCAAGATAAATTAAGTATATATTATATATTTTGTGCAGTGTAATCTGATTGCCAGGCTACACCAGCTATGGGTAAAATTATATTGTCAAATTCGGCAACTCCCACAAATTGGGATAACCAGTGAGAGATAGAGGGGGGGGGGGTATCACCTCTAGATAATGGGTACTAATTTCATATCATATCTTGTTTAATGTTTATGGAAATCTTAACGACAACGGTCAGCGACTGCTAGAGCTGTGTTCTTATCACAACCTTTCCATCACCAATTCCTTCGTCAAGAAGAAGTTACTACACAAAATATATTGAAGACACCCAAGATCAAAACCCTGCATCAGTTCGATCTTATAATTACAAGGCGATGCAATCTAAACTATGTCCCGATCACTCGCTCCTTTCACAGTGCAGACTGCGACACGGATGACTCTCCAGTTTGCTGCAAACAAAGAGTTTTACCAAAGACGATGTACTGCTCTAAATAAAGGGCAACATCCGGCATCGATATATCTTATACAACAAATGCTGTGAAAATTGCTGATTTTGAGGATGCCATACTGAATACATTGACCCCTCCAACGAAACGGCAGACAACTATTATAATAACTTCTGTGATTCGACGCATTTATCTGTCATTAACATCTTTCGTACACATAAAGACAGTCAGCTGATTGGTTTGAAGCGAAGATCATTATTATCACACCAGCTATAGTGTCGATACGCGTAGCCATACAGATGTATACTATTACACCAAAATGAAAGAACAAATGTTAGAACTACCATGCAAAAAGGTACAACAACTTGCAAGGAGCTATGCCGACTACTAGATGGATATGTGCAATAATATACATCATTATATAGATACAGGAAACACATAACTTGAACCGGTAATAGACAAAGGAATCACATGAAGCATACACGAGGGTATCAAGGAGGCCCGTTGGACTCATTCAAAGGAACAAAGCACCACTATAGTCAGTGTTGGGGGGGGGGGGAATCACGGATAAAACAAAGCAGATGGAGAGATCGGTCGAACACTAATCGGGTCCCAGGGAGAATATAGTGACCCAATATTTTACCGCTACCAATGATGGAACTAGACAGGGAACCAACAATATCCAAAACAAGGAAAGCCATTGACAATATTTCATCAGGGAAAGCTAGTGGCAAAGACAACATCCTTACAAGGTCATAAAAAGTGGCAAAAATGTCCTCTCTGACAAACTGAACTCACTCCTATGAAAATGCAATGGAATGAAAATGCACAAGAAATGCAAGATACCAACATTGTTACTATATACAAGAACACAGGCGACATGAGCGACTGCAACAACTATTGTGGCATATCCTGTCTTAGCAGTGTTGGCATTTCATTCGCCAGTGTTGTACTAAACAAACTGCAACAGCTTGATGAGAGGGTCTATCCAGAATCACAACGTGTATTCAGAGGCAAACATTCCACCCTTGACATGGTCTTTTCAATTCGTCAAATGCACGAGAAATGCTTAGACCAGCACAAACCACTTTACATGACCTTCATTACATGATCTCGGCAAGGCTTTCGACCTAACTAACATGGATGGACTATTTGAAATACTTCTTATCATCGGCTGCCTGCCAAAGTTGTACATTGTCAAGTTATTACCCTACGGTATGAGCAGCACAGTACATTATGATTGATACATTAACGAGGCATTCGAAGATCGCAGCGGAGTGATACAGGGTCGTGTCCTTGCCCCACCCTCTTCGGTATCTTCTTCACTCTTCTACTAAACCACGCTTTTGGATCCTCCAGTGGAGGAATCTACCTGTACACACGATCAGACGGAAAGCTGTTCAATCTTGCTCTAGTAAAAGCCAAGACAAAAAATAGTAAGACATTGATCAGCCACACCAAAGACCACATACAGACCCTCATGAACATATTTTCTACAGCAAGTGATGATTTCGGTCTCACCATCAGCATAAAAAACAACATCATGGGTCAACATGTCACTCGCCCTATTTACTATCAAAGACAATCAGCGGGAAAACATAAACCAATTCATTTATCTCGGATCCACTGTATCATATAACCCGTAACTTGATACCGAACTTGGCGAGTGCTTTGGCACAGTTACAACTACCTTCGCAAGACCAAATAGACGTGTATGAGAGAACAGGAAACTTACAATTCCTACGAAGATTACCGTCTACAAAGCATGCGTTCTTATCACCATTCTCTATGGCAGCGAATCATGAACCCTATATTCCAGTCAGGAAAAGAGATTGAACGATGCATGAGACGTATTATCGACATTAACTGGCAAGTCACAGTTAACAACAACGTAGTTCTTACTCGTTCAGGACTTCCCACCTTGCATGCTATTTTCAGGCAGCGTCATTTGCGATGACTGGGTCTTGCATGACACGTGTATGATGGTATAATACCAAAATGTATCCTCTATGGTGAACTTGCAACCGGAAAGAGATCCGCCGGCCGTCCATACATTCGCTACAAAGACGTATTCAATAGCGACACGAAAGCCACTGACAACAACGTGTCAACATGGGAGAAGTTAGCCAGCAATATAATTGATTGGAAAAGGGAGGTGACTATTGGAGTGAAAAGTGGAGAGGCAACGATATGCAAGAATGCAGACCAAAAGCGTACCAGGCATAACAAGTCAGAGTGCCACACCATCAGCCTCTATCTACATTTGCTGTAAATGCAACCGGGACCGTAATTTCGATATTGGACTTTACAGCCACCAATGGCGATGAATGACCTTTATGGAAAATCAACAGCTAACTACAATGTCCAGAGAGGAGAGAGGGAGGGGGTCTCACCTTTAGATAGTACTAATAAGATATTATATCTTGCTTAAAATATACGTTACGAGGTCTAACGATATGGGGATCTCCTCTCCAACGATAAGGGGATCATTCCCCCCTACATGGTGGGTATAAATAGGATGTCATATATTGTTTAATGTATACGTTGACGTTATATCTCACCTCTGGAGAATGAGTACAATTATAATGTAGTTTCGTCATTAATATATACTTTACGATGTCCAATGAGAGAGAGAGTGGGAGTTTGTGTGTGAGTGTGCGTGTGTGTGTGGGGGGGGGGGGCTCACCTCTGGATAATGGGTACTAATTGGACATCATATATTGTTTAATGTATACGTTTTGCCCAGAAAGATGTATAGAGGGGATCTCACCTGTAGATGATGGACGCTAGTAAATATACCATAACGTTACACTGATGTCTAGATAGTGGACATCAATATAACATCATACATTCTTTAATGCATAGGTTACGATGTTCATAGAGAGGGTGGGATCTTACCTGCATTCACAACGTCTACGTTGTATCCTCGAATAGTTCCACTCAGCTGATCTCTGCGATAATAACATTGAAAACATCCATGTTACGTACTTTTACAAAAATGCAAGTTTAATTTGAATCAACATGGAAAGCATAATTTACCAGGTTAATTTTTGAGACAATTCGAAGCTAAAGAGATGATATATATACGTATTTACTTTATTTATTTATTCCAATATTTCATATCAGGGTAACTTAGTTAGCCATTGGCTAATCGTCATAAATGTCATGCGATGCATCGAACGGAGAAGGGGAGAAGGAAAACAGTGTCCGGAATAAACCCTCTTTGTGGAGTCATGGTCATCCCAGTTGCACGTCTGACAGGGAATCCAAACCCGGACGCAGTGGTGCAAGAAAATAGCCTACGTCTCATGCAACTTCAGGTCATATTCAATAACTTAAATTGATCGCTTAATCGGGGGTGCTGACTCGTGTGCAATATAATACATGAATTAACCCTTTGACTGTCATTTCAATTTAGATCGCCCTGCACACGCCATTCGTCGATTATACTGTTTTATATGGCAGCAATGTTGCATATGGCAGCAAGGTTGACTCATAATGGCCACCGTCGCCCGCGGGTGGAGTCGGTTTGGTCATTGAATCTTTTCGTCACCCCGTCTTGAAAATATCCAGTCCCGTGGGCAGATCAGAGCCACGCGTGCAACGGATAATTCGCCTATTAGAGTGAGGAGGGGGGTGGGGGGTAATATGATATATATATACTTTAATATACACGATGTATATATCGTCTCAAAATACGTACACTTTCCATACTACACTCTAAAAAAGAAAAGGAAAAAATACTGATCAAAGTTGATAATCAAATGCCTGTGATCATTAAAATAGTTATCGTAATCAAAGTTTGATCAGAAAATTTGACCACGATCAATTGATCAAATAATCAAGCGATTTGATTGGTTTAATAATTATGTGTCTTTCAGCTTCGTTTGTTGAAACGTATCAGTCGGCCATCTTTGATACAAACTGACTGGGTGATGCAACGAAGCATACACTGTGACGAATATAAATACAAGTAATGATGGTAGCCACTTGATTGAAAGGATAATATCGAAAGCTTTCTGTTTGGGAACATTATTATGCCAACGTATAAACATAAATGTTTGTATGTGTGTATTGGAAAACAAAGCGTATTGTTCTTGACAGACATTGTTCCGACATAATGAAATATGTGTACACTGCAAACTTGACTGTCTTAACTTACTTATGGGTTACACTGTGGATTGTTATACTGTCTATAATGTTAGTAGTATACGGGCACATGTTACAACAGTGTGATAGCTTGTAGATGTGTATGGAGCTACTCATAATATCGCCAGTTTTAAATACAGAACAAATCACTATCTTCCAGTAAACGTTCCTTCAATTCAAATAGCCCTACTGTTAAGTTAGGGATGTTTTGGAATATCAATGTTTTCACAGTAGTATACTGACTTCAATTAATGTAATTATGACATAGTGACAAGTATGGTGTGCTTAATTTACATCAATAATTATATTCCACTAATCGTCTGGTATTCTAACTAAATAGTCTGAACAAATAGGTAAGCTGTTCTAAATTAACCACGCCAATGGGAAAGTCAAATGTCGTTCGAGTGAATATATAAAGTCTCTATAGGCCTGTCATATTTCATCATTAGTTTGGAAAATTGTACTATTAGCTTTGATCAAATTGATCACTATATTTCATCAATTATTTTGACCATTGTACATTGACAATTATTTGACCATTGCCCCTTGGTCAGTGTGATCATTATTGGGTCAGTGCATAGTTAACCATCGATATGGTCACCTGGTGATCAAAGTTGGTCACGTGTGATCAATCCTTTTTTAGAGTGTACCTTCTTAAAATAATAGTCACAAGTATGTCCCACCTCTTCACTGCGCATGGGCAATGGTTAACATATCATCATCGTATACGAGTATATAATACTTGTGGAAAGCATGTACATCTGTAATGTAAACATGCATGCATGTGGATATCGTTGAACTACAATTATACCCATTGCATTTTCGATGAAAGTCAAATTCGAGTCAGATATTTGGGGGACTCAACTGGAATAATAACTTGTCTTGACTCGGATTCGACTAGGATTCTAGTATTTTTGACTCAACTCCAGTCGAGCATCTTGATTTAATAAAATAACGCGGACTCGACCCGAGTCAGAATTTCTAATGACTCGACTCGAATATTAGGATTTACTGACGTCGTATGACTTCAATTCGACTCGAGTCAGAATTCCAAATGACACAACTCGAGTTAATTCCAAAGACTTATTATACTGGTCAGTTAAAATCTTCTTACTTGCACAAAATGCAGCAATACTGCCACTCTGTTGCCTGTCCTCGTTTCCTTTGAATATCCTACCTTATTATGAAGTGCCTAGTCTCAAGTCAATTAACATATAGTGGGCTCATAATTGACTCGAGTCATACAGTAGCTTGGATTGACTCGGAATCCCCTCCACTGTAGCCTCTTGATTTAATGAATTCGAATGACTGGGACCAGACTCGAGTCAGAATTTCAAATGACTTGACTTGACTCAAGTTCTTTATTTAATCAAACTAAATGATGCGGACTCGACTCATACTTTCAAATGACTCTACTCGAGTGATGATTTTACGGACTCGACAAACAAGTTGTTACTTTAAATGTAGCCAGTGTAGGCTATACTGTAATAATAAAGCTACTAATAATAGTACTAATGATGATTTATATAGCTCTTTTCCTGCATAGGACCAAAAGTATCATCTTAAAGCGCTTGCTAATGTGTTAATACACATTTCACTCCCAAAAGACAAAATTTGAATGACTTTTGTGTCATATGAAATTATACGGCCAACAATCTACTGCTCCTCGGATAAGGGTTTTTCCAACAATGCCAGGTTTATGTGTTACTCTCAGTGCCACAGAACATTTGTTTCTTCGGATATTAGTATTATTATTAGTAGCAGGTTGAGTTTCATCTAAACAACATGATATGTGACAATTCTCCTCCAAATGTCACAATCTTGTCCGATATTTATTGCACCATGAAAGTCATGAATGTTCCCGATCTCTCTTTAGATGGTTTGAAGCCAGCCGCTGTGTAATAAATGAGCCACGCGTTATCAGGATATGTACAGACAATCAATGTATGCGTTATAATAACGCTCCCCATCCACAATGTGCTGTAGACGAGTAAAGTGTATGGCATCCAAATATTAAATAATTACAAAACACGTTGATCGATCCCATTAATAATAATAATAATAATAATAATATTTATATAGCGCCTTTCCTGCTTAAGATCAGGAGGTCACAGCTCACAGCGCTTTACATGGTAAAATTTTTACATAGATATAAATACAGGTGTGGATCATTAAAATATGCATTAATTATAGTGTAATGAGAATAGATGAGTTTTAAGTAACCTTTTGAAATGTGTTAATGTAT
>JAODAI010224067.1:0-10405 GCA_027575025.1 Scotoplanes globosa | reverse complement strand
AATATGTACAATTTCAGTGAATTTGCATTGACATTTGAAAAATTGTAAATTTTTTAACCATCCAAGTACGGCAAATTGATTATAGATATACATTTTAATTTAGTATTTTCTGAAAGAAATTGAATTACTGATCAACAAACTGGTTTAGCTGGAGCAAATGACTGTCCGGACCCTCCTGCTCGGACGGTGATTTTTTATATGCCTTATATGCAGATATAATTGGGGATCCAGGGGTCCGGGGTCCGGACCCCTCCTCCCGCTCAGCCTGGCGATTTTTTTTTAATATGCCTTCCATATGCCCATATCGATCATTATTATTATTTTTTCCTAGGTGCCAGGAAAACGCATTTCAGCACATAACTCTAAAAAAAATCCTGGGTCGAACCTCGGCCTATAACAATCCCATCCGGTTTCCCGCGGCTGGCACTCGCAGTTGCTGCTTGTACCTTCAATTTGAGCTCATATTTTTACATAACCAGTTCAGCTATATGAATGGTTAATTATACAAAACATATTATCACGGATCGGACCGCGAGGCTAGGTGCCGATCCAAGGGGTCCGGGTTTCGCCCATACTTTTGAAAAAAATCCCCGGAGGACCACACCCCCTTCATAGCACTCGCATTTTTGTATACATTGACGACAATTTGCACACCTAACCAGGTTACATGTGTGGATGATTGTATAGCAAATATTTCACGTTTGTTGGACCCCCATTGGCCGTGGATGCCTGCTGACGATCACATGTAAGCTTATTAATTGGCCTACTCAGGCGCGAATCTAGGGCGGACAGGCCCCATTTGCTCATGATATTTTGCCCAGTATTTGGTTCATAGACAGGGAAAACGTATTTCACGCCGTTGCTTTTACAAAAATCCAGAAAGGACCCTCCACCAACCTGACCGGGATTCGCAATTAATATGCGTCCAATTAGTTCACCTTTATTCAAACATAACCCGTAGTTTACATCGATTATACACACATATTAGTAGTATTAGTTCGGAACCCCCCCCCTGTGGCCATTCACATGCTGGCGATCACTAAAAATTGCAAGAATAACACTGATTGGAAAGAAAAATTGTCAATTTTCACATTGTTTGAGCGATTCATTATACCTCATGTTCTGCTTTTTTATTTTTGAAAGATAATAAAAAGGTAAATTTGTGATACAAAGTTGACCTCATATTGCAGAAAATGTTGCACCAGATTGCATCTAAGGACACTTAAGTCTTCAAAATTTTCTTGTACGCTCCGCGTCAACCAAGGTGGCGCTCCACTTAGATAGTGTTTTATACAGATCAGTGGAATAAACAAATCAGTAAATATCCCGCCCCCCCCTACGAAAATTCCTGGATCCGCGCCTATCAAGGGTGCTCTGCTAGTCGGTTAGGTAGCCTATTAATTTTAACGATGCTACCTCGCATATTAATAAGTGCGCGGGGCTTAATTTAAAAAATATCAAGAAATGGCTCATCAACACATATCTCAATAACCGTAGGTCGGATTGAGTTGCTATTTAGCATGGGGATGCTATGCGCGTCTATTAGGAAGCTTGTTGATTTTTACGATGGCACCCTGCATATTAATGAGTGGGCAGGGCTTTATTTATAAAATATCGATATGCTAGAGGCTAGTCTATTTTACAATGTAGGCTACAGACGAAGCTCTCGCATTTTGAGATTGGGGCAAAATGATAACTCTTATTTCTCAAGGAAGAAGTATATCTATTTTCTTGCGAAAATCTTTCTATTAAACACGATACCTCAATAACTTTATTGGTAGTGTTGCGAAGTATATTGATTTTAATGATGATACCATGGCAGGGTGCCGGGACATTGATAAGTTATGCTATTTACAAGTAGAGGTGAAGCCCAACATTTAAGACAAGAAATCACCTCAATCCGACCTACATTTATTGAGATATCGTGTTCACGAACCATTTCTTTAGATTTTCACAATAAGCTCCACCCACTCATTAATATGCGAGGTATCATCGTCAAAAGTAATAGGCTTCACAACCGACCCACATGGCATCCGTGCATCAAATATACATTTAATTCGACTTACGGTTATAGAGATATCGGGTTCACAAGCTATTTCGTTAAATTTTCACAATAAGCTCCGCCCACTCATTAATATGCGAGGTATCATCGACAAAATCAACCGCGACTTCTTAACCGACATACAGAGCATCTCTATACCACATCAAATTAATCCGACCTACGGTTATTGATATATCGTATATATTCATGGTCCATTTGTTGACATTTTTACAACAAGCCCCGCCCATTCATTAATATGTGACGTACCATTGTCAAATTCAATAGGTTTCGTGACCGACCCATAGGGCATCCCTATGCCAAATATCAACATAATCCGACATACGGTTACTGAGATATCGTGTTCACGAACCAACCGTCACACACACATGTACCACACACATACATCACCACACACGCCGCGGTGAGCGCATACATTCATCGTTCAACAAGAAATCAATAATAATAATAGGAACACTTACATAGTGTTGTTCCGCACTGAAAAGCATGCAAAGAACGCGTTCACAAATTATTACCCTGGTCTTCGGTGACAGTGTCAAACATGCACGTTAAATGTGTATTATTCAAACTGTTTATTCCCGACACAATAGCGTCACGTGCACCATGGTGACATATCATAGGAGCAACCACATAACGAGGCACTTCGCTATAAATACAATCACCTCGCAGGTACCCATGTATATACCTGGGTAAAGTGAAGCAATAAAGATAAAGTGAAATCAATAACCGAGGGTTGGATTGAGCTGATAGTTGCTACATGGCTTCTATATGCGTCGGTTAGGTAGCCCATTGATTTTGACCATGATATCTTGCATATTAATGAGTGAACGGGGCTTATTACGAAAATATCCAGAAATGGCTTGTGAACAAACGTAAGCCGGATTGAGTTGATATTTGGTATGGGGCTGCTCTGTGGGCTTGCTGGGAAGCCTATTGATGTAAAACTGGTTACCAACTGATCCTCCCTAATCTTTCAACTCTCACCAGTGGGTCTTGGTAACTGTCGTTATGACAGTGGTCACACTCCGGTAACTATGTCGTAACTAAACCCGGTGAGGGGCGTCCATCGGACGTTAAATAGCGGTCCGGGGCAGGACTACCTGTCTCGTCATTCTAGTCTGGCCATCTTTTCGCAAAGAGTAGAGAGTTATCCCGGATGGTTATTCCTTTTATTTGTTTGTACTGTTAATATTGTGACTATATCGCACTTATATAATCTCACTATTGATTGTCGTTAAGTAATTATCTCTCTCTCTCACCTCGAATATTAATGAAAGGGCTTGGCTTTATTCTCCAAATATTGATAGGCTAGAGTCTAGGCTAATTCACAATGTACAGGCGAAACCCTCGCAATTTTTCTATGGGAATTGACCAAAGTAATACTCTAGCCCAGGGAACCGGCTTATCTATTTTCGGTGGCGATATCATGCATATTAATTATTGGGCGGTGCTCATTGCGAAATTTTTGGTTTGTGAATATGACATATCAATTTTAACCGTAATTATTATGATTGAGCGGGCTGCTGTAAGGGCGTTTTGAGAAGTCTATTGATTTTGATGATGATACCTCTGAGGCTCGTATATTCTGAGTGAGTGGCCGGGGCTTTATTAATAAAATACCGATAGGCTAGGCTATTTTTAAATGTTACCTACATATGAGGCCCACTGGAAAAAATAAGACAAAAAAATCACCATGCATGCACTTTGCATGTTTCTTATTCTCTATACTTTATACACTAAGTGGCGCCATGACACTATCCACCCCTACCACAAGAACAACTACATCCATAAACTTAAGGGTTAAGTTGGCTGCTGGGGGTAATTGTCAAGGTGGTAGTTATCAAGAGAGTGGTAGTTGCCAAGAGCGTAGTTAACAGTGATTATTTTAACCAAAACAGCATTACATAGCAATGAGCTTCGCTGACATATTAAATGACTATTTTGCTTCTGTCACTATCAAATATATAAGACTGGGCCCTACAGGTCAACAGTTTGAAATGAATGATAGCATCCCGTAAAGCCATTCGAAAGAGCAAGCTGTATATGCTATATATGGGGTAGGTTGAACCACTTTATTTTCCAACAGTAAATGTGGACACACCTACATAGCAATATATCTGAATATGTTTGATGTCTAATAATTCATTTTGAATGGTGATCATCGGAAGGCAACAAGACATGCAAAATACATAGAAAATTTTCATTTTCAGATGTGCACATACACACAATTGTGACCCTACACATATGCGCTCAATCTGATCCATTGTTCGTAAGGTACCCTATATATGCCTACATATTATATACCAGCACACAACTGTCCATTGTAACTATTGATGTCAAACAATAAGAAAATTTACTGTGTGTATTGATAATCCCAGTTTATCGAAAAAACATGACTGGAAAAACACTGTTTTTCGATAAACTGGATTGATCAATTGATAAACCTAGTTTATCAAGTGAGAGGACCCGTGTATCAAGTGAGAAATCATCAAGTGGAAAACCCTCACGGTGTATCTGTAAACTGAGTTTATCGATAAACACGTCCTGTTTATCTAATTATTGCACATTGGGCTTGCCATATACTCATTAACCATCACAATGTGTCAAATATTAATTGAAACAGCATCATTGTTAGTTCTTGAGATTGTGAGTTTAAGGACCACTTCTTCATGATTTTCACAATAAGGCACTGTTATAACCATTAGCCCACACGTGTAGAGTTGGTATACACTTTGTATAAACATGTTGATAGCGCTTATTCACCATGGAAAACAATAGTGTTTTTACTGTTATACATAGTTTCAATATACCAATTACCAACGCCACCCAGCATACTGTTCGTGAGATACCATAGTTGCCATGCTTGCACCCATACATGATATAAGCGTGAAAAACAATACGTTTCCTATCAGTGGTTCTTAAATGCATCGCAATGCCAAGCATCAACTTAATCCAAACCAAGTTACGGTTCTTACAATAGCCCACCGTGTTTACTATTAGCCATCAAAAATATATTATGTGTACCGGTAACTTTATACTTTATTGGATTTTCCTTGGACATACTTTATGACACAAAGGAAAAGGGAATTACCATACAGGATGTTAAACCCTGCCTATTTACTATGGGTAGGCATTCTCCTTCAACCGTTTTTCAGCTTTAAAAAAATAAGTCCTAGTAGTAGGTTGAATCACGTCGAATGATGAGGTTATATATGCGCCGAAGACTCCTATCACATCATTGACCTCGTGTGGTTGACATGCTCCGTGATAATCCTCCACCGCCACGTATTACGATTTCGCGCAAGCTTTATTGCTTTCTCAAAATTGTTAATGTTGTGATCCTTCAATTGCGACTTAAGTGTACCAGGTAGCGTGGTCACTAATTTTCCTTTGGGTGTCTTTGTATCATATCAGTGCTTCTCTCGGTGCAAATTTATCTGGTGCGTCTTCATAAGTCATATCACTACCAATCAATATACATGGATTGTATTCATAGCTTATATTAAGTAAAAATAATAATAATTTGTGACTGTTATTCTGATAAAGTTGGATAGCTCTTCTGACGGAGGCTTTCCTACAAGTTATACAAATTGATATCAGATCATTAACTAGAGTATGATACTCCACATCCACTCAACTAACTAATCATCTTATGGTATAATATCATTAACTAGAGTCTGATACTCCACATCCACTGAACTAACCAGATCATCATATGGTGCACATGTCTATTTCAGCAATGTGAAGACTGGCTCCGGTGGATTAAGCGGATGAGATCATCTTGGATCCAACGGTTATGTAACACGGTCCCAGCAGGCGCTGTGGAGCGCTTAGAGCACGACAATATACCTTAAACGTCCTGGTCATCTACTGCGCCTTATCCGTCACCAATTGTCTGGACTTTGTCCGGCCACTGGGTCATGATGTGATGCAGGAATAGAGAGTGTGGTCGACGTTGCGCAACTCCTCCTTACTTTAAATCAAGTCATGCGCAAGTCATGTTCATTCCCGTGTCATCTTTGGCATCCTTCAAAGTCCTGTGGAGTTAGGAGAACGGGAGTTAGAAGCAACAAGTGCGGAAACATTGGTAGCTGTGGATGCGAACCCGTACACAGGCGACTCGGGCCATATGGTCGTCTCTTTCTGGATTCGAAGCAGCAGTTAGATTCGGCAGCCCCATGAGTGACTGGGCAGCCCTTTTTAAGATAGCACTGCTCACCTCGCTAGCACGAGGATAGGACTAGAAAGGGTGCCCCAAACATTGTCTGCTTCACATTACCATGGCCAGCTGGCCGCGGCTGGTGGGGCCCCCTTACCAGCTGTAAGAACAGGACCATTAAACTGAAACATTTTACCTTCGGCGCTTGTAATATGCGTACTCTAATGGACAGCAGTCGAGCTGATTGCCCAGAGAGGAGAACAACCCTAATAGGTAGGGGATTGGCCAGATATAACATCGACATTGCTGCTTTAAGCGAAACATGCTTAGCCGACGAAGGGTAACTGCCAGAAGTAGGAGCAGGCTACATATTCCTCTGGAGTGGACGAAGTAGATAAGAACGTCGTGAAGCTGGTGCTGGCTTCACCATTAAAACAAACTTGTCACTAAGCTGTCGAGCCTCCCACGAGGTATCAACGACCGAAACATCTCGCTCACGGAGAAGAAAAATGCCACTATTGTCAGCACTTATGCCACCACCATGACCAATCCCGATGACTTTAAAGACAAGTTCTATTAAGATCTTCACACCGTGTCTCAAAGACATTAAAATACATTCAAACAAGCTCAACCGTTTCCGTATGTGTTGCCTGAGAAAGCTGCTAAGAGTACAATGGCAGGACAAGGTTCCCGACACTGAAATCCCTGAGCAACTTCGATGGTCTGGTCACGTCACAAGAATGTCTGATGAGCGATTACCCAAGCGTATCTTCTTTGATGGATTGAAAAATGGAACACGGCGCGTTGGTGGACAGAAGAAACGCTTTAATCATCAATTCACAATCACGTCGATATTTCAGCACTGTGTCTTCTCCAACGATGAACCAGATCTCACAATTCTCCTCTCCTTTGTGCCACAGCGTAGACATCCCCTTGAGTGTTAAGTTGTTTCTTGACTATGGTCAACCATGTCAGTTTTTGTCCTCCCCTGTATTTTCTGGTCTTCCTCTCACCCTCTACTTGTGCATGTTTTGTAGGTGTCGTTTCCGGTAGTCGCAGTGCATGGTCTAGCCAACAAAGTCTTGCTTCTGAGATGATAAGACTCCATTTCCTTTCCTGTTGTAGTTTAGTGTGATCTTTGTTTGAAATCTTGGTCGGTTATTTGATGCTTAGTAGTTTTCTGAGGAGTTTTCTTTGGAAAACATGGGTCTGTTCTTTAAGGGTAGCTTTTGTGGTCCATAGTTCAGATTGGCTAAGGAAGATCGGTTTAATACAAGTGTTAAAGATGCGTAGTTTTTTCCCATAGGTATTTCAATTTCTGCATAGATATCATAGTTATAATTTTCTTCTTTTTATGTGTTGTGTTGTATCGAGTAGACTTCCTAGATATCTACATCTTTTCCATTCAGTGGCCCAGTCTGTGTTATTGTATAGGTTTATGTCTTTGTTTGATTACAGCATATATTTCTTCTTTCTAGAAGAGTCGGTGTGGTCTCTATTTGGTGATCCATAAGACGTTGATCTTCTAACACTAAGATGAAACCACAGTCATCAGCATATTTTAGGGGGATTGTGAGAGGAACACTTTAAGGACAAATATATATATGGAAGACTTTGGCATTGACCATAATTCTTGGGAAACTATTACCATTAACCGTACAGCATGGCGTGGTGCGATTGACAGGGGAGCAAAATCGTATAAAGCTCGGCGTATCGAAGATGCAAAGACCAAACGCTCACTGTACAAAGCCCGTAACTCCACCAGCTCTACATACCGATACCACGCTGACCTGCTATCCTGTCCATACTGTACAAGAAATTTCAAAGTTCGGATTGGGATAAGTTAGCCATCTCCGAAAACACCAAATCTAACATTTGGATGATGATTATGATGATGGAAATGGTCATCTTCTAGTAAGGATGAACGAACATGGTACATATAAGATCATTGACTAGAATAATGAATGAATAGGTTTTTGGGCCTTTTTCAACGCAAAGGTTATATGAGCTACCCAAAGTCTTTGATATACCAGTTAGAGCCACTGGAATATAATCATCATCACTCCGGTTTCGAACTCTTGACCGTGCGATCATAAGTCTAATGCCTCTATCAACTAGTCTGGTACTCCACGTCCACTGAACTAACCAGATCATCTTGTGGTGCATATAAGATTATTAACTAGAGTATGATGCTCAATTCACTGATCTAACCAGATCATACTGTGGTGCATATCAGATCATTAACTAGAGTCTGATGCTCCACATCCACTCAACTCACCAGACCATCATATGGTGCATATTGGATCATTAACTAGAGTCTGATGCTCCATTCACTGAACTAACCAGATCATATTGTGGTGCATATAAGATTATTAACTCTAGAGAGTCTGATGCTCCACATACACTGATCTAACTATACCATCTTGTGGTGCATATCAGATCATTAACTAGAGTCTGATGCTCCATTCACTGAAGTAACCAGATCATCATATGGTACATATAGGATCATTAACTAGAGTCTGATGTTCCACATCCACTGCACTAACTATATCATCTTATGGTGCATATCAGATCATTAACTAGAGTCTGATGCTCCACATCCACTGAACTCACCACATAATAGTATGGTGCATATCAGATCATTAACTAGAGTCTGATGCTCCACATCCACTGAACTCACCACATAATCTTTTGGTGCTCAAATAATTAGTATGTTTCAATGTGTACTGTGAAAAATAATAATCATGCTATAATTTACACAAAAAGTACAACAATATTCGATAAATATAGTTATATTTAATTTTATTCGAAATATATAGTTTGTATAATACATAGTTTATATATATCATTATATATAGTTCTACAATATATTTTTTAAATCATATTAAATTTACAATCATATTGAAAACATTCTTCATAATTATGTGATGCACCACTGAAGACCGGGTATTATGTCATCATTCCTTTTATTTTCTGATATGAGATTTTCCTTCAATATAGGCTAGTTCTGGTACTATCTCAGATT
Organism: Scotoplanes globosa; assembly: GCA_027575025.1. NCBI lineage: Eukaryota > Metazoa > Echinodermata > Holothuroidea > Elasipodida > Elpidiidae > Scotoplanes > Scotoplanes globosa. The sequence goes on along the minus strand of JAODAI010224067.1, from coordinate 1,162 downwards.
GAACAAGAGCAGACATAATACATGACCTGCAGTGGTGCATGACATACAAATTAAATTAAATTTTACATTTTTACATAAATAGTAACATCTTTTTGATGTGCTGATCATAACATATTATAAAGTAACAAGTTATGATGATATTAAATCTACTTACAATGATACTGAAATCCATGGCTTATTAATGTTTTAAACACAGTCTAAAGAACTGTGAAAATAATAAAGACCACCATTTTGAACATATATCAAGTAATTTCTTTGAATTAAGAAAATAGTGCAAAATAGTATCACTTCCAATTGATAAAAATTTGCATTATTCTACAATATATAGTAATTTGAAGCATGGTAATTATAATGGAATGATTACACTATATATATTACAAGCAGATCTAATATTGAATAATTAATGATATTTATTGCATTGAGTTGTCACCATTCTAAATTGACAGGACATATTTCTATATTTAAACTAGACATCAGTCACAGATGAATATAAAATTCTAGCCTCCACACTAAATAATATTTTATTTCTCGGAATAGAGGTTCTGAATTTATGATTCTTCATCATCCAAATAAAATTATAATAAGTATTCCGTCATGTGAAAAATACAAAGATAAGTTAATGTGTTGTTTACTAAATTTACAATACATTAACTGTAATAAAAACTTCAAAATAGTAACATTTATACTACTAAGTACGGCTAAATAAATACTGCATATAGATTTAAATATTGATAAGATGCAACCACATTTCATTAAATACACATTGCATAAAGATTTATATTAAATATTGATAAGATGCTACCATATTTCATTAATTACATACTGCATAAAGATTTATATTATTTATTTAACTATGATTCAAAGTTTACCTAATTCAAAATACAAGTTAATAAAGTTTTACTGCAATGTTGGTTTACTATTGTTGGGTACATGTATTATATGTAGTATGTGACCACAGATATCTTGTTAAATATCAGGGAAGTGTGTCATCCTTGTCCCTGTAAAACCAACATCACTAGCTTTGATATATTAAGGGAATTAACTCCCTTAACAAAAGGTCTGAACTAGTTTCGAAGTGCCGACATAGAGCGAAAGCATCGAACTATGCTAAGAAAAAATAATTGGTATGCATGGCAAGAGTATAAAACCAGGCGTTAATTAG
>JAODAI010223956.1:0-10406 GCA_027575025.1 Scotoplanes globosa | reverse complement strand
TCAACACACTGCTTAGACGGCTTCAACGAAGAATCCAAATGAACACCCAAATCCTTCTCCGTCTGCACAACTGCTAAATTTCTACCATTGACATTATAAACATTCTGCTTATTCCGACTACCGACATGTGCATAACCTTACGTTTTCGACGTTGAAAAACATACCCCAATCCTCCGACCACTTAAAAATACTATCTAACTCCAACTGCAGAAATTTAGTCGCATCCTCGTCAGAGCACACCTCACCATAAACCTTAGCATCATCAGCGAACTTCTTGATACCTGAACTACAGACAGCCTTGGATAAATCATTAATATAAGCAACAAACAATACAGATCCGCCAAGAACCACCCTCTGCATACACCCACTTAGCCACCCACTACAACCGTGTGAATTAAAAGTTTCAGTCAATTAAGTCAAGAAGTGTTTCCAAAAACGGTGGATCACTGGATTACTAACCATGTTCCAGACCACAATAGCAATTAAAAGGGATACTATATAATCAGTAACAATATTGCGTAAACAATATAGAGTTATATAATGACAATTGCGGTGAATGCATTCTGAATCAGATCTCACACATAATTATAAGCCCATTCTAAACTGCGATGATAATATACAGTTGGGTCTATATTACACAATTTATATATATTATATATTTAGACATAACATACAATGTTAAAAACAAGATATAGGCCTACAGTTGTAAAATAGGTTGAGTCTTGTCTAAACGACATGCTCTGTGATAATCCTCCTCCAACTGTCCCGATCTTGCGCAAGATTTATTGCATCGTGAAGGTTATGAATGTTCAGTTATGGTTGTTTGCTAATTACTTCTAATAGGGCTGTGATCGGTCGTCCTTGTGTTTTTTGGGCTGGACGCATCACTTCTTTCAGGGCGAGCGTTGCTGGTGTGGTGTCGTCTAGCGGTGCGATATGGCCAAATAAGCGTAAGCGCCTGTGAGTGTTTTTCTTTGGCCATGGGATTCGATTGGTAATTGTGGTGTAGAGCTCTACGTTTGTGATCCAGTTATTATTGTTCCGTTTGATGTTTAAGCTTTTCTTTTAAAAGTCTCCATTGAAATTTATCTATTTTATCTTCTTGTGATTTTGTTAGCCCCACACTTCACTGTTATACAGGAAAATACTCACTAGGAGGGCTTTGAAGATCCGGATTTTCAGCTGTTGATTGATTTGTTTACTTTTGAAGATTATCCCTAGGGTGTTCTAGCAGGTGTTAGTGATTTATATTCTTCGGTTGACGTTTTATTTGGTTCCAAGTAAACTTCGGACGTACTTACAGTTTTCCAGCTTTCGTTCTCATTTCTAGTGATGGTATATTTCTCGGTTTTGGATTGAGTCATAATGTTTAGGTTTCTGGCTTTCGGTATTCCTGGAATAGTGGTCTCAATTTGATGTAGAATATGAACACCCGTGGATGCCCATTCAATGTCATCAGCATATCGTTGGTCAACAAGAAAGTAGTAATTGGTTGCATTTGCCAGTGCATATGATCAATAAGGTGTTTGGGAATTGCGTCAATTATAGTGGAGTTACTCTTGGAATATGTGTGATCGTCAAGTTGGGCTAAGTCACTATGGTTAGTATGCAATACTTGCAGTAAAGTTGCTAAGTAGGATATGAAAAAGTGCACTGGCACTATCTCCTGGTGGAGAGCCAACTTTGGTAGTGAAAGGTTTACCAATAGAACCTTCTAGTTTTACACTATAATTTATATTGTCTAGAAGAAGGGAAACGAGATGTAATTGTTACTGATCGGTTTCATGTTATCACCATGTTGCGTAACGTATGTGTAGTATATGAACACAATACGAATACGTGGAAGAGACCCCGGGAAAGTAAAAGCTTATATAAATCAGACCCACTGTGGAAATAGATAAACTAATCAATGTAGAGAACAACATTTTACTGCTTAGATATAATACTAACGGTCAGTGACTTGATATTAATCTAAATATCTAACAATTAAGATAATAACATTATATGTTTAGCTGTTTGTAAAAATAATTACATTTTTTAAATGTTTAGTGAAGTTATGCCACAATTTAGTGCCAGTAAAAATATAAATGATCTTCCATTCATTCCTGTTTTAATACCATATAAAATAATGTTACTATAGTAGATCTGGTAAAGTGACCATGGATATTGAATCAAATTACACGTGTCACGCCAGAAGGAAGAATGTCATTGAATATAATTATTATACATAAAACTAAAAGTTGTAAATTGGTTGCTATAAATGTCATAGACTATACGTATTCTGGTGTATTAATAAGTTCACCTATCACTCTAAAAACTGTTTGGTGAAATTTTCCTGATGAATTCCTTGTACGGTTGGAAAATGTGACCCCCTCCCACACTTCTTAAAGTGCATGACAGGCATAATAATAGCCAATAAAGTTAATTATTGTCAACAAAGTACGTACTATTATGAACATTGACTGTATTTTAAATTAAACGTTATACGACCACACACAGGTTCAAATTTATATTGAACATTATAAATATTTTGTGTACGATTGTATCTTTCTAAATGAAAGTACCAATGCCTTAGCAAAATTAATGTTCTTTAATTCTATAATGTTTAATTCTTTAATTCTAGGCAGTTTCACCAATGTTCCCTGGTGATTTTCAAGGATTATAGTGAATATGGATTCACCAGGGTTTCCTTGTTGTTTTCACCAGTAGTCTATAATATAGGTGCCATGAATACGGCACATGGTGAATTTTTCACCAGTTCCCAGTGAAATTTCACCACGGGTACTTTTTTAGAGCGTATTTGTGGACTCTATAATTTGAAGAAGAAATAAATGCGAATGGTCCTTTTCTGATGCATGTGTAATTTGTTCAAATAAGGAAGATTAGTTTTATAATAATATTACAATACGATGGTGCTGGTGACTTCACCCACAGTGCTACAGTCTTCAACCCTCATGAAGTTTGCACTATATTGGAAGAAGAAGAAGAGGAGGAGGCCTATGCACCAATAATTTTATAAAACCTAACTACTTATTTCATTAATATGTAAATGCCAGTCCAACTGTGGATCCACAGTAATACCAAGAAGTTGTACACTATTGCTCTGGGCAATACAATAACCGTCTATATATTGATATTGTATGAGCCCTGTTAAAGTTGTCGATGCTGAAAGACAATAAAGGTGGCTTTATAAATATTAAGATATAATTTATAGTGACCTTAACCAGTCATAAACTATATTCATTATTAATTAGTAATTGACAAGGCAGAGGATGAGGGGACACATGTACGAAATAAAATACTTCTAGTATCATCGGCAAATAGACATAATTTTAATAGATCACTGCAATACGGCGAATCATTCATGTAAATAATAAATAGTAGAGGTCCATGGATGGATTGAGCCCCGAGGGACACCACATACGATATCACGTAAATGGGTAAAGAGGATCTATTATTGGTGGATATCAATTGTTTACGACTGTGGGCCTACACTTAGTAGTCCAACCAACGTTAAACAATACATGTGACACCACACATTCATATAATGTATTAAGAATAGTAGTATGGTTAACTGCAAGACAAATGCCAAGTGTATATATACTCACTATTGTCAAAACCATTGGTAACATAATTAACTAAATCTAAAGCAGTCATAATCATGCTAAAACTAGTTTTTTATAAATCCAAAATGTTAATTTGAAATTATATTGTATTTATTAAAAAAAATAGTCATATTATAAACAACCTTCCAAAATATTTGGAATAGTTGGAAGTACATACACGGGGATAATAATTTGCTTGTGATATAGTATAATCCCTGATTTTAAAATAGGGATGACTTGATCATATTGTAGACTATCCGGAAAAATGTTCGTGGTTCCTAAGTGACATATTAGTTAATACAGAGCGTCAAATCGGAGATGATTGTGCTGTGTACATTTGGAGGAAATATTGTCAAATCCAGGGGACGGGTTTTTAGGAAGAGTTTATTGATAGTTTCAGATGGATTTGTTGGTCATAGCAATAGTGAATTTAGATTAATAAACCATTAGACATAAAATCACGGTAGCTGGTAGCAGTAGTGATTTTGGCAGCTAACCGTGTCCAAAGGTAGTAAAGTAGTCGTTAAAGGCATTTAATAACATCGGTATCATCGGTAGCATCTTCTAATTTCTTCCAAACCTCCCTCCCAAGTTGTTTATACACTGTTTTCACAACCAATGATTGTCGTCGCCGACGTCTCTTTCTATTATAAATACTGCTAATTTCGATGACATGATACTGTAGTATTGTCTGTACGTGTTGTCATACACTTGATTCATTCATTTATATCATAGACGTAATAATTAGAAGTTACAATGTTCGTATGGTTGGCGATTATATTATTGTCTCAGATCGAAGGTCTGGGTACATGTTGCCTGTACGGCGGACTTGCAACGTGACAAGAGGACGATCACATTGTTGGTGACAGATATATAGGTTTATTAGTTGTGCCAATTCATGCGCTTACAATGAGTGATGAGGTGTATGATGTTAATCATACATGTAGTGCACATAACACAACATATACCACGTGCATAACCTCTAATTACAATATTTTTACTAATTCATACTATTTAGCACCCACAAGTCGCACAGTTTCGTGTGTATGCGTTAACTACATAAGTACGAGGTGAATGGTTTTGACAATTGTTTCGGGTATATTGTAATGAAAAATATGACAAAAGTGTGATTATTATTTTATATTATAACTCAACACCGCATGCTAATGTATTCCACGGGGAATAACACTATCGCTGGATGCCGAGTGCCGTGTCGTCCATTACCAGGCGACAATGCACGGCAGACCGTTCATTAACCCTTACTTAATATGAAAAAAACTGAACTTCAATAAGATCATCGATGTCATGATGGATATAGCTTATTACAATTTACAACAGGAAAGTTGAGTATTGAATGAAATTATAATTAGGAATATGAACAATTGATGAGGCAATCGTGCAATCGTGTATAGTCACGTTCCAGTGATGACGGTAATATTGAATAATAAATGAGCATGGAAACGCAATAAATGAAGTATTGAGTCATGTTTTTTTACAAGACTTCGACTATTTATGTTCATTAATTAGTACGGCGACAATTATCGTTTGATAATTTAGTAGTATATATACATATATACAGGAGCTGCGGTGCATAAAACAGGCATCTGGGTAGTTTTTTACTATACGGGGCCAATATGACGTGGTCTAGTGGGGAGATGTGAAAGCGGATTCAATCAGGTGTTTTAGCTTGGAATGTAGAAAGAACTACGACAGAGGACTATATAAATGAAAAGAAAGTAAATATACTTGTATTATTTCAGAGATATTAGACAGGGCTCAGTCAGGAAACAACTGACACTTTTCCCCAACTGACGGTTTTCTCAGTGGTATTATCCTGAAACAATGCTCTTTCAAAATTGCCTGAGAACCACCTGGATTTTTGCCCCAAATCCAAAATGACCGCAAAAATCCTCAAATGGCAGACATCAGTCTTACACTAATTCCCCAACATGATTCTTGATAATGTTTTTTCATCGGTAATGGCGTTCTTATATACCAATTCCTTCAACATGACATTGCTTCAAATATTTCAGAAATTTGTATTCATAAAGATGGAGACCATAAATCCAACATATCTGCCAACATTAAATTCATATGTCATGAAATTGCAATAATCAATTATTTGCTGCCATTTAAGCCTTCTAAATGACTATACTACAAAAGTTTTTGAATGATGCTTACAATGAACCAAATCCAAAATGGCCGCCAAAATGGCCACCACAATAATCGTCAAAATGACCACCAAAATACGGTCAAATGGAACAGAAGTCACAGGTAAGCTACAATATAAAAGTTGTATTGGTAACAGATAAATCATCAAACTAATAACTGAATATAAAACTCTTATAGGTTGGCAGAGTGATTAAGGATTGCATTAACGACAAAAACTAGTATGTAATCCCTACAGTATAATTACCTTTATTGAATAGTCTTAAAAATGTTTCTACTAATATATGCTTGATATTTCAACTATAGCTGCTACAATGACCGTCGTTATTAAATGGCTGCCGAAAAGGCCAAAATAAAGCAAGTAATACATTTGCCACAAACAATTATTTTATATGGCATTAAAATTGTAGACTATATAAAATACACATAAATATACATGTTATATATAGGATTACATATGCGTTATATGTATAAATTATGAGTATATGTATATATTTATACACAAACGAGTTGACATTATAAAGCTCTTCATCATGCAGTCATGGGTGTATATTATATAAGTACAATTTAATATTTTGGGTATATATTTGTTTGTTCATCTATCCTGAAATGTGGGTACACCATCATGGAAAACTGTGATTATATGGTATAAAATATTTTGATCTGAGCTTGCAGTAGCCTACACTGAACAACAAAATTACACACCACTAAATAGGCATACAATATCAATTTATATATCTCTCTCTACCTCTTGAATCCCTAGCAAGGGTTGACGAAGAAAATATTAACCGACAGCCGCATCATTGGTCAAAGCTCTCCACCTCCCTATATCTATTGCCAAGACCCTCCAGTCGCCATCTCACCTTAAATCCCTCTCAACACATTTCTTCCATCTCAAACGAGGTCTCCCCCTACCCATTCTACCAACATTCTCGTGCGGCATCGCCATTTTCGGAAGTCGCCCTCGATCCATACGTTCAACATGCCCAACCCATCTCACGCGACTCATAATCACTCTCTATGTAGGACTCATATTCGTCTCAACTCCATCCACCCGCTTAACCTCCACGGTCTTTCTCATCCAATTATTCTTGCATACTAGTTAGAGTCGCTGTTGCTGTGCACCAGACAAAGTCACTGTATCAGAGTGAGATAGGGGGAGAAGAAAGGGGAGAGGGGAGCTGAGTGAGAGAGGGGTGACGGGGAGGGAGGGGAGAGAGAGGGTGTGTGGAGAGGGGAAGAGGGGGAGAGAGGAGACACCGAAGGGGGAGAGGTGGGACATAGAGAGGGTGAGAGAGAGGGGACGGATATAATGCCTGTGTGAATCGAGCTATTTGGAAGGGGAAAGAGTGGGGAAAGAGAGGAGGAGTCAGGGAGAGAAAGAGAGATTATATGAGCTACGCTGAGGTTATATGAACTACTCAAATCCCCAGATAGATCAGGTAGAACCACTGGGATATACATGGTGCATTATGGTGTTGTACATTACATGGAGGTGTGTCAACATACCACCTACATGTAACAATACCCCAGGTATGATCCTCTGCAAAAGTGACCACGTCAACGACAACATCATGTCAGTGCACTATAATATGTGATATACTATGGCAGATATATGTTGACCCTTGGTCATGTTGAGATATTAGGGTCAAAAAGACTAACTCGTTAGCTTTATTTTGATACTAAAATCAAGAAAATATTAAAATCCCAAGTTACTGAAGTGCTTTAGCCCTATAGTTGCCATAGACATGCTAACACGTACTAGAGGGATATATAATCAAATGAGACTTAACCTCAGGTACGTGAACCTGAACATCGCAGTTGACCGCAGATACAGGACAATTTCACCACGGGACCCTGAAAATATGTAATGGACGGACTGGTTTGTGATATGATGGCGTAAGTTAATTGAGCGTCACGTGGTTACTGGATTTGATCATATTTCATTGAACATGTAATATATTTCGTATGACAGTACGAAAACCTCTTATACCTTCTCGGCATAAGTTATTTTTTGTTAATTAAATGCTATGCAGCCATAGCTCCTCAAAGAAAATATTTAGTCACTATGGACAACAAATGACATTGGGCTATATACAATTATCAATAGGGTTCATGTACACATTATCCCAGCTAACACAAATACGTTCCCCGAACGTTCTCTGAACGTAATTTGTAAATTTTGTAACGTTAATATAAACGTACTATTAGCCTTCATATGAACGTAAGAAGAACCAAAGCAACGTTCTATAAACGCTCTGCTAACGTTTTTACGACAGAAAATGTAAATGACGGTCATGAAACCTACTGAAAAGTATTTTGGATGTGTTGTGTTTGCTGGGATGCCGATCCCACATGCCGAGAATGAAGTTCGTCCGACGTGTACTTTTGGAGTTGCAAGCAATATAGTAGCAGGCGGAATCCGTCGGTCTCTTAGACTATGGAGTAGCACCCTGTTGATTGGCCATAATGGTAATGCATCGCATTTGGTGGTTATAAAGTCCAATACAGGAATGACGTACAGTCCCGGTTTCATTTACAGCAAGTGTAGATAGAGAGGCTGTTGGTTTGGCACTCGGACTTTCTTTATGTCCGCGGCCACGCTTTTAGTTTGCATTCTTACGTATCGTTTCCTATCCCCCCTTTTCAGTCCCAGCGTCACTCCTTTCGCCAATCACTTATATTGCTGGCTAACTTCTCACATGTTAACGCGTTGGAATCGATGGCTTTCATGTCGCTCTTGTATATACGTCTTTCTGGCGAAGGCGTGGACGGCCACTGGTCTCTTTCCTGCTGCAAGTTCACCATAGAGGATATCTTTGGTATACCATCACCCATGCACCATACATGGCCCAGCCATCGCAAACGGTGCTGCCGGAGAATAGTATGTAAAGTGGTAAGTCCTGCATAAATGAGAACTCTGTTGGTGGTAACCTTGTCTTCCAGTTAATCCCGACAGTGCGTCAGATCTCCTCTAGTGCATTTGGAATGCGCTCAGTCTCTGTACCTGTCTGGGGAATAGTCCAGGATCCACTGCCATGCAAAATAATGCTAAGAACACGTACATGCTTTGTAGACGGTTATCTTTGTACGTTTCCTGTTCTCTCAAACACGTCCTGTTGGTCTTGCAAGGGTAGTTGCAGCTTTGCCGGTGGGCTTGCCAAGTTTGGTATTGAATGACAGGTTATCTGATATATTGGATCCAAGATAAGTGAATTGGCTTACGATTCCCAGATGATTGTATTTGATAGTGAGAGAAAGGGAGATAATAGATTACCGATACATCAACAGCGAGGTTATATTAGTGCCAGAAGGTTAATTATATTCTATTCATGGGTAAACGATACAAACCAATACAATAAATGACCATCCGGGATAACTCCCTACTCTTGGCGAAAAATGACCAGACTCGAACAACGAGACCGCCATTTAACGTCCTCATCCGATCGGCGCCCATTACCAGGCTTAACATAATATGAACCGACATTGTTATCGGGGTATGGCCACTGCCATACAGATAGCTACTGGAAGCAAATGTTGACTCATGACGTTGGTTTTCTTGATATTGATGGTCAGACCGAAACCACCACACCAGAAAATATGTTCATAAAGGTCTGTATGTGGTTTTCGCTGTGGGTGGCCATTTCAGCATCTTCTGCAAATAACATGTCTCTGATCAATGTCTTACTAATCTTTGTCTTGGCTTTTAGTCGAATAAAATTAAACAGCTTTTCATCTGCAGGTAGATTCCTTCTCGATCTTGACGATGATCCAAAAGCGTGCTTTAGTAGAAGGGCGAAGAAGATACACGGCCGAAGAGGGTGGAGCAAGGAAACAAAACCCTGTTTCCCTCCACTGCGAACCTCGAATATCCCAGAGATTGACCCATCATAACATACTATGGATGCCATGATGAAAGGACTGATAACAATGCTGAGTAGCTTTGTTGGGTAGCCGGTGATAGAAATTATTTTAAATAGTCCATCCCTGTTAACTAGGTCGAAAGCCTTGGTGAGGTCAATAAGGACCATATGTAATGTGGTATGTGCTGTTCTCTACACTTCTCTTGCAGTTGACTAATGGAAAAGATCATGTCAACCGTGTAATATTTGGCTCTGAATCCACATTGTGATTCTGGATCGACCATCTCAGAAGCTGTCGCAGTCTGTTTAGTACAATACGGGCGTAATACTTGCCAATAATGCTAAGAAGGGATAAGCCACGATAGTTGTTGCAGTCGCTTCCTGTCGCCTTTGTTCTTGTATAGCGTAACAGTGTTGGCATCTTGCATGTCTTGTGGAACCGCGCCTTCATTATAGCATTTGCACAAGAGTGATTTTATCAGTAAGGACATCTCACTATGCTCTGACGAGGATGCGACTAAGTTTCAGTTGGAGTTAGATAGTATTTTTAAGTGGTCGGAGGATTGGGGTAGGTTTTTCAAAGTCGAAAAATGTAAGGTTATGTATGTCGGTAGTCGGAATAAGCAGCATGTGTATAATGTCAATGGTAGAAACTTAGCAGTTGTGCAGACGGAAAAGGATTTGGGTGTTCTTTTGGATTCTTCGTTGAAGCCGTCTAAGCAGTGTGTTGAATCTGCGAGGAGAGCTAATTGGATTTTAGGGTTGATCA
>JAODAI010223845.1:0-10406 GCA_027575025.1 Scotoplanes globosa | reverse complement strand
CTATTTGTTAAAATATAGGTAAAGGGTAAGTATAATGTTACATAGATTCAATAACCATGTTATATTCTTAGATTATCACCGACCTCTGTACATGTATACAGCATGTGTGCAGTTCATACATCAAATATTTTTGTGTGCACAAAGGCTTTACTATGGAGTTTCTGTTATCATTCTCCGGGTATCTATATATTTGGGCCAAATCCAAAATGTGTCGATGCCTATGTTAAGTAATTTTTATAGCTTCTTTCAAAAGAACCCCAAGTTTGTCTATTTTAACAAACAATAATTTGGGTACATTACGTCATTAATGAGTATTGCGCAATTACAGATGGCTATGTTTAGCAACTTTTATAGCTTCCTTCAAAGGAACCCTAATTTTGGCTCATTTTGAACAAATAATAATAATTTGGGTACATTATGTCATTAATGGGTATTGCACAATTATATACAGCAGTTAACATGCACTAAAGCCAAACGGTATCGATGAAAAAGATTTTTTTTATACTATAGCAAGGAATAAAAGGAATTCACCAAAATTTGTACCCGAGTAATTGTTAAGGTTAGGCCTACTGACCTCTACAAAATATGTTTTTGAAAAATAATTTGGGCCTCCCTAATTACGTTAGTAATTGAGTAAAAAGTCACAAATTCCGTCCATGATTAATCTCCTGGTAAATTTGAAATTTAAGTTAGTGTTGAAAGTTTCTTGTAATCTAGTAATGGTTAATAACGTCATAAATGATGATGTAACTCCGGGCTCGAAATAAGAATCACAAGGGGCAAGGTCAAAATGGTCGGCCAAAATGGCCAGATTAGCAGGGCAGACAGTTGTAACTATGAAGGAGGTGCCTCATAGCACAGAAAGTCAATGCAAAATTTGACCTTCAGTATACAATTATATTGGAGGGCATCAAGGCCAAAGTGAAGGGCACGGAGGCCATGGCCTTCGGTGCCTCCGGCTATTTCGAGCCCTGGTAACTTTATGGACGGCAATCTGAAGCCGTGACGGAATGTCAATGCTATGGACGAAACAATTGTACATTTATGTTCTAGGAAATACATAACAGGTGTCTGACTCAAGCACATTATTTTGTAGTGGTTTGATTGGGCTTTTATAGGTGAGTTCCACCCATAGAAGTGTTTTTGATGTCAAAGTTCAAAGATGTTCCGGTTAAAGTTTAGTTTTTGAGCTTATAAGTTAGGAAAATCCACTGACGGTGACCTGTTTCCAATGAAAAATAGAGAGTTGAACCAGTAGTTTTTTGCTCTTATTATATTTATAATATCATTTTGTTAGTTGACGAACGATTATCTTTCACACAGCACATCAACACTACTTGCCGTGCCATCTATTTCTTTCTACGGAAAATTGGGCGGATTCAACCATTTATTTCCACTAAATCGTGCTCAACGATAGTCCGTACTGTCATGTCATCAAAACTTGACTAGTGTAACTCTTCGCTGTATGGTATACCTCACAACCAATTACAACGTGCTGAAATAATGCAGCCATAATTGTAACTCGCACCAAGGAATACCACCACATCAGGCCTGTTTTGCAGCATCTCCACTGGTTGACAGTTTCATCTCGTATTGAATTCAAAGTGTTAAATGGTCATGCCCACGCTAACTATCCAACCTACAGTGTACATAATCAATCCATATTCTTCTACAGGTTCTCTCCGTTCATCCACCAAGCACTATCTAACCATACCTAAATGAAAGCTATCTACCTATGGTCACCGTTCCGCAGCTCCTGACCTTTGGAACAAACTTACCCACAACATCAGGGTTGCTCCGAACATTAACACCTTTAAAAGAAGATTAAAAATACATATGTTTTCAAGTTCCTTTTCTTTTTCACTTTTAGAGCCATGCACTGAACATTGTTTTTACATGTAGCTTTGGATATTATATTTAGAAGTTGAGATAGCCCAGTGGTAAGGGCAAGGGCTCGTGATTGTGAGATCGCGGGTTCGAATCCTAGCACTGATATTTGTTGTATCGGCGTGTATCCTTGAGCAAGGTACTTTATATTGATTGCTCTGTAGCCACCTTGGTCCACCGAGGACAATAAGTTGACATCAGGAAGGGCATCCGATCACTAAGGGCTACAACCGCTTCATAAAAACCCTTGCGTAAGTAAGCCACCGTATAAGCCCCGCAAGGGGAGTGAAAATACGTTAAACAACTTCAGTGTATTTGTATCTATCTGATGAAGTATTTTGCTTGTAGCCAACTCCAGATAGCATTAGCCTATTATGTTATAGTACTCACCTTGCAGTTGCACTTGAAGTTCTATGCCGACCAACGAATCACTAAAGTATGGAAAAGCCGGAGGTGGCAGAGCTGATGTTGTTGTATTAACGTTCATTGTAGTTTGTTTACTGAACATAATTCAGAAGCACTGTCATTCATATGCATTGTCCAACAAATGATGCACTGACTCTTCATGACTCCAACCACCTACAGGTTTCAGCTCCATCCATTGTTCATATATATATCTGAAATATTAATCTGCCTATTTCTGGAGAGCGACTTCTTTCTCTTTTTTTCGTGGAATCAATGTATAAGTTGGTCGTCCGTTATACAATTGTAGACTATACAGTATACACGTGTAGTAATGGATATCTAGAGTCTCGCTAGATACTGTAGTCTGTAGACCACAATACAGACTCAGTTTACAACTGTATACACTACAGTACCTACATACTGCAGTAGGTTTAATTAGACTCAGACCAAGGCGTCAGCACAGCCTGCTACTTTAGCCAGTAATCTTATCATATGTGGCCGCCATCAATAATATTAATAATAGTCCAGGTTACTACTAATGGTATGCCTAAATTATGTAGAGTATGACTCGCCTAGACTGTGTTTTTAGAGGCTGTGTCTAGCCTAACCTAAGTATGTTAGGCTAGGGCGGCTCAATGCGTTAATGTGGGGGTATCCATTGTCCTTCGGTTTTAGTCACACCCCAATGTCCGCTACCCTACGGTACTGCCATCCAGCATCAATGTGTATACCAGCACAGTGTGGCCTAAACGTTAGGCTTCAAAACAATCTGATTTCAAAAGAATTCTTTCAATTTAGATTATTCCAAATATGTTTCAACTAAAGACGAAAGCTTGTATTTTGTATTTATTTATATTAATGTTAATATTTTTACTAAAGTTGGAAATAGTTCAGTATCGCACAGAAAAGAAAGAAATTAATGTTGAAAATTGATGGAGCTGTAAATTGCCTACCAATTATCAGTCATTTATGGAAGGTTATGTTCAAGGCCCACTAGTCATCCACTATATACAAGGTAGCTAGCATTGTCGGCACTATCGGCACGGTAGCCTTCAACTGCAAATGTATCGTGTGCGGTGGCTCGTCGATATGTATACGGCTACTGCTCGGATGGTGATGATTTGGACCACTAGAGGGACCATAATGTACTCTGGCCTATGACTGAAATTTTAGACACATCTAACTCCGCTACATGCTGTTTGGTTGAGCGTCATACATACTGCCCTCTTGAATGTTCTTCACCAATAAGGATGTACGAGTTGTCAATCAGGTAGTTCAGTGTTAAATATTCAAACATACGGGAATAAAAAGGACCTAAAGCGACATTTATTGGGAGCACTCCTAATTCCCTTTAAAATATTTTCCATACACAGCGAGGTGGTTGTTGATAGGATCCAGTGGAACAAAAATAAGATATATTCATATAGATTTAATGTCAGAACTAATATACAAAATTGTAAATATAGTAATGATCGTTGAGAATCCCCTGTCTGCTACATCATGAGAACTGTAACGGTTTCACCTATGTATTCAAGACATGAATACCTAACAGATAAAGTAAAATGGCAAATCAATGCAAAAGTTATTTAATACCAATCAAATAATAATGTAATCCAGATTGTGCAGTGCCGTACAACTATATTATAATGTATAATCTTTATGTATAGTATAAAGCAAACCATAAATGACTTACTTGCTAATAATATGTTGTGGTCCATATTTTCTGCAAACGGATTGGTATGGCAACACAATTGATATAACCATTGCTGTTAGTAAAACGAATATGATTTTCGTATTCATGGTTAACAATTGAGTTACTCTACTGTGCCACTGCACTACACTACTGCGTCACTTGCATGTGGCAGAATAATGTACACTGTATTACCATACTACAGCCACGTATATAGTCCAACTGTGCAAATAACACTTCGGAAGACCCGCAATAAAACTCGTCTGTGTAAATACTAAGGAACTGTGAAAAAGTCAGTTCCCAATCGTTGTGTATTTAACAATATTTGCACTCCATCATAATTATGCAGATATGCAGATACCATATACAACCGCTCAGTCAGACTTCATATATCCCGTCTTGTGTTAATATCCTCCATGTAGATAATACCCTTAGACGTAGCCGACAAAGGACTGTAGTCTGACAGAACATATTGAACTTCGACTCTATGTAGTGTACACGTTTAACTGAAAACAAATATTACGTTTTTCGGCAATTACCAAATACTAAAGAACATAGATCACACTATTTTCATATACAACTAGTTAAATTAATGACATTTTATTATAAATTATTATATGTTATAACGAATACAGATATATTATAGGCGTCAATTGGCCATGGTTTGTTCACAGGCAAGGTTGGAGATTGGAAGCATCAATATTGCGGTCAGCTGATTGTACCATAATTAATTACACGTGTGTGGACTAGAATAAGTATGGTGTTCTCAGAATGCATCAAATGTCCATCTGCTTCCTCTCCTTCAAAGATTCGGACTTAGACTCGGACAGATATACCGTATGATATAAATCGGCTTCATTACTGTATAAGAGTGCCCACAGAAACAGTATTAATAAACGTGTTACTGAATGTTTCCACATTTGAATGACATGACCAATTTGTGTGATTTGTACACAAAATGTAAACTAGAACGATACATGGATGGAAGTTCTAATGGAAGATTTAATTAATACATTTGACATTTTTTTTTCTAAACGGGTGGTACTCAACAATTCATTTCATTTCATTCCATTTATATCTCCCAATTGAAAGTACTTCTACAATGTATAATATAAATTAAAACTTGTGAATAATAACAATATCATTTTAGCAATATAAATAGTATGCACGTGTCCCAGTTGAACTTGTATGACATTGCAAAGGTAGGGGATACCAGAAACATCCAACACGGTTCCTTGTTAATACACGATCCGCTTGACCGCCACCTACAGTTCTTTGAGCTGTGACCTCCTGGTCTTAAGCAGGAAAGGCGCTATATAAATATTATTATTATTATTATTATTATAACAGCCGCTCAATTATGTGTACCCTTATTTATAATCGATAATCCTCCACTTTGAAACACTAACAAAGTATTACTTTACAATATGCACTATGTCAAAATCATGTTTCGTGACGAAAACTTTGCACAAAACATGAAGTTTGTTTCCCTATTTTGTATATATAAATGGGTATAAAACAATTACAGACATACAATCTTATAAAAAAAATTGTACAAACTAATATATCAAGATTATAAAATTAATTAATTATTGTATTTCAGAGTAATATAGCTAAATTAGCAGTTGTAACGTCAGTATATACATACATTTTCCACAGGCTTTCTAAACTATGATATTCTTATGTCTTTGTCGGAAGACATATGATCAAAGAATAACTATTATCGTTGGATCGGTACATTGTATAGAATAACTTGGAATAATACCTGCAGTCACACATTTTCGATTGCTTAGTACCTTGAATAAATTTACATATCACATTTGAATATAATCTAAAGTGGACTAAGACTTCACCTTACGGACACGTGGAACCTTCTTTTCGAATACAATACATAACGTTTACCAATATAATACTATTATATTATGTTGTTCGCATCAAACCTAATGATTCATTGTCACTATTCGCCATATACCCTCAGGCGCCTCAAGATTATACGTACAATCTGCAACTAATACAAATGAATGCATCGTTAATCTTTAACTAACGAATGTGTGGTATGTGGTGAATCTTGAACTAATATATTCATATATTGAGTGAACTGTTTAAAAATCATATATATATCTTGCCGCTGGATTAAATTCGAGAGGTGAATATTGAAGTAACTAAATAATAATCATGGTAAATATGTGACTAATAAAATGTCACAGTTGGTGTACTGTGGTACTCCCTTGGGAGGAGTGTGGTGAAGATGACGATTCAAGCATGTATACATGATGGACATGTGGGAGTTCGAATTGGCCACGTGTCAAAAATCTGCATACTTTTTTAATTATTGTCTTTCAAAGATTGAGAGGATTTTTTTAATGAAATGCCCTTATTAAAGGTGAATTTAATATAATATTCTCCTAATAATACTGCGTATACTCAGTCTATTAATAGAGCATAATATCACGTATGGCACAAACTCAATTGAGATCGATGTATATTTTCATAGTAATGGATGTTTCAACTTGGACATGCCTCGATATATGGAGGCTACTGGTTTGAAGGAAATTGACTTGAATTGACCCTTATAATTATGACATCATCAACCTATACACTTTCAACTGATTAAACATTTCACTGTATTTCTAGGTATCTATTACAACTACAATAACATGTATTTGTTTATTATTTGCAATTTTACAAAAATATAACTACCAAGACAACAATTTCCAGCGAATAGTTTGAGAGTTTGTATTATAGATAGAGAAATATAATGAAATATATTATGATAATGGTTGTGTGTGTAGAAGACTGATGTCATAATTCGACTTACTTTATGCCAACTTCCTTCAAAATGTAAGCTCACATATTCATTTCAAGTTGAAATTCTATTGATTATATCTCAACAGTATGATAACTACTTTGATATTGTTTGCATAGAACATTTTATCAACTAGTACATATGAAAATAATATTTCCAGATGTGAAATCGGCAATTTCCCCATGCTTAGTGTACAACAATAAACACCCACAAGTATTTTTGGGGTGAATGGCGGTCATCTTTCAAAATGGCAGTGATTTATATAAAGCAACTTACCAATAACTTGGTAGATTTTTAAAAATATATTCTCGAAAATCTATACCTTATTTTGATTTTAACCCTAACTTACCCGGCCGATTTCGATCTCTGTTTTCCCAGGGGGGCTACTTCTCCCCCCTAAGATCTCAGCCATGTATTGTCCGAATTATCTGAAATGTGGCAATATGTGAACAATATGGAACCACAAAAAAATCACCTCAAATTTGACTTGAAATATAATTTAACTTCATTATAAACTAATATAAAGACATATGTAAGGTAATACCTATGCTAGCAATGCATTTGGAGACAAGTATATGCGAAACAATGGTTTTATTATGACGTTTTAGTAATTTATTATGTATTTCAATGTTTTTTTATGATTATCCGTATTTTCTATGTATTATATCGTTTTTATGTATTATGTAATACATTGTTTTATTTGTTATGTATTTTATTGTTTGAGATCAAATGCAGTGTATTTAGCAAAAAGTTTATGCTCACAAAATTAAGTAAATGCCAATATATTTACAAACAACAGTGTTATAACACCTACAATCTATGTTCACAATGCTTAAGTGTACATACATACATACCTTTTTAAAATCCATGTGACATCAACATGAGGGGGCCTACATGATCGGGATAGTACCAAAATGTGCGTAGGACATGATATAAAAAAAAACATGTCAACAAAATATATAGGCCGAGCGGTTGCGATTCAATAGTAAAAATATCCAGGGGGGAACAACCCCCCGGGTAAGTTAGGGTTAAGACAAATCCATTATCATTATGTTGAACTATTATGTTGTTTTTACAATTAGCTGCATATTATCGCGTATCATATGTCCACTCCAATACCAAACGTAGTATGGTGACACATAAAGCAATTGTACTTTTGCTCTGTCATATAACAAAAAGGCATCATCAACGACATCGTTTTAAGTTAAATTAAGTTAAGTAAGAATCAACAGATCAACAGAAATATCGTTATCATAATATGATCCTGAACATCCATCAACCCGGCAGTGAACCTCGTAACCCCATCCACATTCAGAAACATATTTATCAAGACCATTCTTAAAGGCGTTGATACTTTCCGCACGAATCAGTCACTCTGGAAGGTCACTGTACTTATCAACAACTCTCTAGGAGAACGAATATTTCCTAACATCTAACATGGAATACTCTTTATGTAAGTTATGGATAGTAAGCAGGAGTTGCAGGAAGTATTGGTAGAGTGGAAGGGTTTATTTGAGAGACATGGGTTACGTACGAGCCTGGATAAGACAGAGGTTTTGTCAGTGGGCTTACATCGTCAGGAGCTGGATATTACACTAGGAGGCAATTGTGCAATTGTGCATTATCCTACCATTAACGGCCGACAGACCATCGGTTAACCCTTAGTTGGCACTTTTTAGTCCCACACAGAGAAACGTTAAACATGTGTTTCTCTGTACAATATAGTACCGTTCTGCACTTACCAGATCAGGAACAAAATAAGCTGCTTTGTTCTCTTCGTGCAATTGCTCGTTAAGCTCAAAAGAAGACACGGCCTGCAAATTTGAGACGATAATATCAATTCTAAGGAATAAAATGGAATTATATTATTCAATATATATTGTAGGACTCCTAAGGAAGATGATTAAATTCCACAAAGACTTTTCCACACATAACTGCAGGACTCAAAACAAGAATCAAAAGGGACAAGGCCAAAATGGTCAGATTACCAGGGCGTACAGTAATATAACCATGACAGGGGCACCTCATAGCACAGAAAGTCAATGGAAGATGTGGCCGTCGGTGTACAATTATATTGGAGGGCACCAAGGCCAAAGTGAAGGACACGGAGGCCATCATCGCCTTCGGTGTCTCCGGGTATTTGGAGCCCTATTACTGTAATTTAATGATATTAATTGAACATACAGTACCCACAACAAATTGAAAATTGGGGGAACAGTAGCAACCAATGAGAGAGTAGACCAGTTTTTGAGAAATATTTTATTGATATTTAAATTGTAATACCTTCTTGTTGAGGGGGGTCAATGATATACAGCGAACCATGGCTACCTGTAGATATTTTAACATTGCATTATCATTAAGGGGCACCAAAAAATGATGGGCCAATCAGATAGGGGACCGATGATACACATATTTCCACGTATGATAATCTCCGGAGAGCTGTTCTGCAGCTCCTGGGAGACTAAGGAGAGCTTTTCGCTCTCCTGAATATTTCACACACTTTTTTCGGAGTATATATTTCTAGCACACTAGGGCTAAATGTAACAGACTATATATCATTAATATCACATTGCAATTTGAGACCAATACTAGCATAGTAACATGAGTTTTATCCCCAGAAAAAAGGAATAAAACCAAGATTTTTTAAGGAGAGCAATCAATTGCTCTCCTGAGCATTTTTCAGGAGCGCCCTGGAGTGTGATTGCGCTAATGATATGACAGTGGATACCATTGATTGATTGATGATTATATTTCCTGACCCATTTTTACAAATATGAGCCACCCAAAGTGTGGGAATTTGATACCAATGAGACAGCTTTCAACTTTCTGTAAATATCATTTTCAACATGGACAAGTGGAATGACAGATGGGTCACAACATTTCAGAGGTTGACCCTTTTCTTCAATGCAGAGGTTACACGAGCCTACAAAAGCCTCTGATATACCAGGTAGAGCCATTGGAATATAGCACTCATCAGCACTCTGTATTTAAACTCCTGACCTTGCGGTCACAAGTATAATGCTCCATCAACTGAGCTTACCGACCAGATTGAGGTCGATGTAATTTTCAAAAGGGACAGGATATATACCGTCGGTATTTGGTGGCATACATACAAATGATAAAAATGTAGGGGCACAGAAATGCCGCCGTGGGGCCATCGATTACTTCAAACCATTGCATCGTATTATATCAACAAAAAAATACGTACCAGTTTAACCCTCTGCTGGATTTTGTTGAGCTCATACTGAGTTTCCTCGGCCCGTCTGTTGGCCCGAGCCTTCAATGTACGGTCCAACACCACTTGGGCAGGCGCATCGCCACGGTCCCTTGGCATCTGACCGTCGCTAAACCCGTCCAATTCCGACGTCTTTTCATCGGAGACGGCTGAAAAGGTGGAAGGTGCCGTGGAAGGAGCCGTCGCTGCACCGTCCATTTGCATCGTGTGTTCTAGATAATGTTGCACTGGCAGTGTCTGATACTGGTAATGGCATTATATAATCGACTCCTTCCCTACAAATTAATGGAGACAATATAAAAGGGCAATAGATACTGTAGGATACAATCGTGCTAACAAGTGTACACATGTATACACAGTAGTATATAATTTAGTTTTGCATC
>JAODAI010223734.1:0-10407 GCA_027575025.1 Scotoplanes globosa | reverse complement strand
GGATTAGGGTTAGGGTGGTCAATAGCTTTTATATCCCAATTGAGATACATTCCATTTCAGGTCTGTTACATGAAGTACATGCCACATATAATTTCCATACATGGTAATGTATTAATATAAAAATCAGAGCCATATATACTAAATCACCAACCTTTGTGCTTAACTTGGTGGTGTCCGCTTTGCACTTCTTCTGTATTCGCTTCCCTTTTTTGGTTGATCCACGACAGGGTTTCTGCATTTAACATAAACAGATAAATTGAAGAAATGTTGTTTCAATTAATGACCCATTTTAATAAATTAGGTTCTAACACTAACTGCCAGGGGGTCTCCGCTCCTCCAGACTCTTAACAACTACATTGCAACCGTTTGGGAAATGATATTTTTCCTCTAATGACTTTTTTGGCTTGTGTCTTAAGCAAATTTTGAGACCATATTTGACCAAATAGGTCCACACATTGAGAAGTTACGTAACACTTAGTAAGCCACATCACCAAAAGTATTATTATTGGTATATAATATGTACAAAACAATTGATATATGCTATTATGATTATCATGCTAATTTGTATTTAATGGAGATGTAAATTAATGTAAATGCTAAAGCATTGTACTAGAAACATATTAACAACTACAATACTATGTAATTAATGCATTAACAATACAATAATATAATACATAATATTCATTAAACAATATGATACATAAGGAATTATAGTCATTTTCACCAATTTTCATCACAACCCATCATAATATGTAGTTGATAAGTATTTTGCAGATTTTCAAAGAATTACCTCCCTCGAATGACGCTTAAATGAAGCTTTAACATAAAAAAAAAATCTGAACCCTCATATGCTCCCATAATTAAGTTTCATTGTTTCCGAGTTTCCACATAATTTGCGAATGACTGTACAAGTAAAATCTGAACAACGGTACAAAGGACAAGTAATTTCAATAAAGTTTGACAGACAGATGGGGATAGACAACCGTCGCAATACAATAGCTCAACTCAGAGCCGTATATAGAGAGTTTAGTCAACTTTGTAACAAGCTGTGATTGGTTAACGCCTGTCACATGCTTATATGCGCCATCTTTAGGTCCACTTGATCATCAAATTGGACATAAACATCTGACAAAAAACAACAAAGTATTTTCCTTATCGGGAAAATAGATTGAAATGTGTTTTTTTGTACCAAAATTTCAACAAAATGAATTCATTGAGTAGCCATTTTTATAGGAACCGACCAGAATATGGATATTATTTTTGTGGTTTAACAATTACTTTTAAAACGACGAATATTGGAAGTAAATATTGAAAGTAAGTGAAGGCCTGGGTCTCGAATTGCTTAACTGTAGCAGTCAACGTTAGGCTTACCATATAACTATGTTATTACTTAACGCTAGGCCTGTCAGTATTGACGAAACAGACTTTACCAAATTTACACAGGGGTAAACTTGGGAAGAATGTCACACTACAGGTATTGATCAAAAACTATAAAAACAACTTGGTGAATATGTGAATATTCACCTATGTGATTACTATGCCATTATGTGAATCTTCACCTAATAAAAAATCAACACAAGTGAATCTCCACCTAATAAAATCGAGATATGTGATGAATCTGGACCTAATTTATCTTTTCTGAAAGTGAATCTTTGAGACTTAAAACTTTTTTCAAAAAGGTGAAAAAAGTGAAGGCTTGAGGGGGTAGGGTGAAGATTAGGATTGACGACTGCATTAATGCAAGTAATTTAGCTAAATTTGACCTTTGGTTCCTCCATACACTTAGTTTTCAAGGACACTTCAAAAGAATAATTCTCAGACAGTTTAAAAATTGCCCAGACAAGGCTGAACATCTGCCAACAAAAAAATCCTTAACAAATCCCCTGACAGCTTAAAAAAATTCCCCTACGGGGCTGAACATGCACCACTGAACAAAATTAAACTTGTGAAACACCATATCTAGGCATACCATAAAACAACGCATTCCAACAAAAACTTCTTAGAAAACTACTAAACATCAAATGGTCAACAAAGATCTCCAACAAAACTACATCAGGAAATTAAATGGAGTCTGATCATCTCAGAAGCAAGACTTTGTTGGTTAGGACACGCACTGCGGCTGCCAGAAACAACGTCTGCAAGACGTGCACTGATAGAAGCTGAGAGGAAAACGAAAAGATATAGAGGACAAAAGCGGACATGGCTGACCATAGTCAAGAAACAACTTACTACACTGGGAATAAATGTGGGGGTCTACACCGTGACACAAAGGCGATGGGAATGGCGAGACCTGATTCACCGTTGGAGGCGACACAATGCTGAAATATCGGCGTAAAGTGAATCAATGATGATGGTAAAAAAAATCCAAGGCAAATTTGAATGATATGAAATATCTATAGTTTAAAAAAACTCCCCCTCAGCTAGTTTATAGAAATGCCCAGACAGGCCGAACAGCAATGAAAAAAATCAGTAAAGAACAAAAAGCTTTAAAAAATTCCATGCAGACACGGACCTTCACCTACAAAAATGAAATTTATTAAGTACAATACTTAGGCATACCACAATAAAAAATATTTAATTTTAAATATTTATTTGATCCACATAAATACAAACAATACAGATACAAATTCACAAATATAAAAGGATCAGGCAGAAAACAAAAGGTTACTAAATTTGTGTAGCTCGAAAGCCTGTGTTCACCACAAAACAAGTAATATAAAGAATGAATAAATATAAATGGATAAATACAAAATATACAAGAATACTTACAACAGTTATGGAATATGAGATAAGTTCAATAGGTGGTTCTTAACAGTTACAAAAAAAATAGTATAAAAACTTTCCCTGCCCGGACAGACCTCCACCCACAACAAATATCTATTAGCGTTAAAACAATTTTTGAATGGTTTTATAATTCCTTGGAGGCTGTTCAGGGTTTATGCTCTCTGTATTTAATATAAATAGATACATTTATGAAATTATGTTTTCAAATGAACTTTAATAACATCACACTGTGTGATTTCATTCAAATACAACGATTTGTATGGTGAAACCTACTTTTAATTAATTAATAAAATATGAAAGTGGAAGCTGTTTATTTTTGTACTTTCCAAACATATCATCATTGTATATGAAAAATTCCAATTCAATGAATAAATAACAAATTTGTATAACAATTGAATGACTTGATGTGGAAACTATCAACTACAAGGATATATTGAGGCAGAAAAAGCAAAGCATGGGCGCTCACAATATTAGTACAAGTCTGTTTTTCAGTCTAGATTTTAAACACTCAAAAGTTGATCAAATTTAGGGTCTGTGTTCTGTATCATATCATATATCATCATTATGTATCATATACACTTGACATATACTTTCTCAACCCAGGTAGAGGCCATACATATATACATTTCTTATTCAAAGAAAGGGTATGAAAAATGTATTTACTATATAAGCTAAAATGGGGATTTTTGTAACAAGATAATATAGTACACTTACCTTGCTACTGGTGTTGTCCACGGTCCTCTTTTTCTTTTTCGGCATCTAATATAAATAAACAAATTTATGAAATCTAGTTTCAATAACTGTTTTTAGTAAATAGAGGTGTTATTTCGACAAGTGTAATATTCATTTGGCCTATGGGAAAATGGAAAATTGTATCGATGATGTACGTATCTGGCTCACCACTATGCAGCTAAAATTAAATTACAACAAAACTGAATTCATTGTTCTCCATTCAAAATTTTCAGCAATTAATCATGTTCCTGCTCTTACAGTTGGTTCTAATACCATAATTTCTTCCACTTCTGTTCGAAATGTGGGTGCAATAGTTGACGTTCAATTTGTGAGTTTGAGTCCCAGTGGGGTCATTGGTTGACGTCAGGAAGGGCATCCGGTCATAAAAGCGCTACGTCGTTCTTATAAAGTAATTGCATTAGCAAAGCACCGTCTAAGCCTATAAGGGGAGTGGCAGACGTTAAACACCTTCATGACACTTAATAAACATGTTGATAACCTCTGCAGATTAGCAAATTGGCAGTTAAGAAATATTGGCTTAATGAGACACCTTTTAGATCGCAATACGTGTGAAATTCTTATTCATGCTTTTGTTACTTCTCGACTTGAATTCCTTAATTCACTTTTGTTCAGATTACCTGATCGCGATATTAAAAAACTCCAGAGAATACAAAATACTGCGGCACAAATTATTCAAAAGGAAAAGAGAACCTGTTCTATAACTTACTCCCATTCTGAATGATCTGCATTTGTTACCTATTGCTAATATAATTAAATTGAAAATTCTGCTATTAACATTTCGTGCTAAACATTTAAATGAACCGGATTATCTATTTCATACTATAAATCCTTATATTCCCAATAGACATTTACGTTCTGCTAATCAATCATATTTATCCATTCCTAGAACAAGGATTAATTATGGTCTAAGAGGTTTTTCTCATGCAGCACCATTTCTTTGGAACCAATTACTTGTTCATATTAGGACATGTTCTAGCCTGGAAACGTTCAAGAGAAGTCTTAAGACATTTCTGTTTTCCAGTTAAGATTGATTTTATGTTTTATTCTTCTGTAAAGCGCCTAAGAGCAATTGCTTGTCAATTGAGTTTGGCGCTTTATAAGATTAATTATTATTATTAGGCATCACATTATGACTCAATCCAGATAAATATTATAACAAGTTGACATAGTATACTATATATACAGCACTTACCTTGCTCTCGCTACCGGTGTTGTCTAACGTCGTCTTTCTCTTCAAACAAATTATCTGCATCTAATATAAATAGACAAATTTATGAAATCTTACAGGTGTTACTAGGCAACACATTCTGATTCAATTTAAATTAACCCATTGACAGCTAAGCACGTACTATTACAAGCTCACAATATAACGGTTGCATGGGAAGCACATAATATTATGTATCTACAGCGAACTTTGTGTATGCGCGCCGCTCCAGAATATTTCCGTGTACACGATCCCCGCTGTCAACAAATTGAACAATTTCATTGAGTCAAGTTTTTGAACATGCAACAGTTGATCAAAACAATCCAACCCCCTAATAAATTGCGAGTCTGACCTCAAAATGTAGTGTCTGTGATAGGTATCATATCGTATCATCATTAGGTATCATTTACACTTGACATATCTTTTCTCAAACCCAGTAGTAGTAGTAGCATAGTTTTAATTCTGGTCCACGCTTACAGTACTTACTATATTCAATCTGCATATAAACGTGGCTGCAGTACTGAAACTGCTCTTACTCGTATTAATAATGATGTTAGGACTTCACTTGATAACCAGAAACTTGTACTTCTTGTCCTACTGGATTTATCTATAGCATTTGATACAGTAGATCATACTATCTGCGATTATCTCTTCTTCATAATGATTACTCTGTCTCAGGTGGTGCCTATGCCTGGTTTGCTTCTTATTTAAGTGATCGTTCACAAAGTGTTTATTACGGTAACAATTATTCTGAGTCTAAGAATATTATGTATGGTGTACCACATGGTTCTGTTTTGGGACCTATATTGTTCTCACTTTATATCAAAGGGGTTGCGGATACCATTCCTAAGAATTGTATCTCTTTTCATCAATATGCTGATGACACACAATTATACATATCTTTTAATGAATGTGATATATTATCTGCTATTCATAAAGTGGAATGTTGTATATATGTGATCTTTGCCAATGGATTGAATAATCACAAGTTAAAACTTAACATAGGAAAAACATAATTTATTGTTTTTCGCTCCAAATTTAGTAAAACTAAAATTGAAATTCCATGTCAGGTTGTTAATGTACATGCAATTAAGGCTCCCAGGTTAACTAAGAAACCTGGGAGCATTGTTTGACAATACATTATCTTGGGATTATCATATTTCAAAAACTTGTGCAGCTGCTAATATGCAGCTTAGAAATATTTCATATATCAGGAAATTTCTTAATCAAAAGAGTTCAGAGATTTTAATTCATGCTTTTGTATCTTCAAAGCTTGATTTTTGTAACTCACTTTTATTTGGCTTATCAAATCAGTAGATGTGTAGACTTAAAAAAATCAAAATACAGCTGCACGTATTGTTAAAAAATCTCCTAAACGTAATCATATTACACCTGTACTTCATGATTTACACAGGCTTCCGGTAAAGTCTTGGGATTATTTTCAGAATCTTTGTCATTACTTTTTGTGGACTCAGATTTAACCAGCCGCTTTATAATGGTGAACTGGTCCATTCTTATAAACCTTCTCGCAACTTGCGCTCTTTCAACAAAGATCAATTGATACAACCACGTTCTAATATCAATTGATATGGCAGTAAATGTTTTGCATTTGCTGCTGCTACACTTTGGAATCTATTACCAGAGAGCATAAAATCTTGTGATACATTTAATTCATTTCAAGAAGTCTCTTAAGACTCATTTTTCACACTTCATTATGATTAATGTATATTTATATTTTGTGTATATTGTTTGTGTCACTTGTGGGCATACATTGTTATTGGCCTACATGCATTTTATATATTGTATCTATATTGCTTTGTGAAGCGCTTTGAGGTGTGACATTCAAGGTCTTACGCAGGAAAGGCACTATATAAATCATCATCATTATTATTATTACCGAAGCCCACTTCAGAATACTATAGTAATAGGAGGATCAATGTTATAGTGGGAGGACATTGATAGTGTTCATTTAAAATGAACGGGCAGGGCTCAAAATAAGCAGTGGTCCGCGGACAAATGCTAGTGAAAATGCTCGCGGACCAGTGAAAGTACTCATTTTGGTGGTCCAACAGACTAGTGAAAAATAATTTACAAGTAAACTTTGAAATCAAGTTTGAACCGTCTAAAATGCAAATTGTAATTTTTAAATGCACAGGCAATGTCATTGATTTATGTACATGTGAGTGATTACCTATTACTATAATTACTAGCATATCTCCCAAATTAGTGTGTGTTCTGATTGGTGCAAGACCTCCGATCCGGACTCAGATTTTTCAGAAATAAAAAATAATATCACCGAAAATTTTGCACAGAAATCCCACTCATAATATACACTGCTAAAAAACTAGTAATATAATGTAATTAATGTAGGCAAAGCCAAAACAAAAGCTGGTTAGAAAAATAAGTTTGGCCCATTTTCACTTCTGAATGTTCAATGATGTAGGTATATAAAAACCAACCGCCTAGCAAAAAAAGCTAGGCTTATTTTGATAAACTCTTAACATTAAAACAAAATGGCCGGGCCAATAGTTTGATAATTGGAATTTTGAGATTGGGTGTCGGCTAATTGTTTCAATTGCGATACCCCCTCCAGGTGAATTATTACAAATTTGTGACTAAAACTTAAAATTCTGTGAATAGCCACAGCATACGGTACATTTTAATTGTTAGCTACAGTATTATAGTTAAAAGTACAGACATATCAGTAGTATTCAGTACATGCAATAATACATCGACCTGCCGCCAGCGCACACAATTTTACACAATAAATTATAATTAAAAGTACAGATTGCCACAATTTGAAATTTACGTATTACAAATTGAAATCTTAATCATCTATAATGTGGCATTATATGCCAAATGTAGCAGGTCCAATTCTGCATCAAGGGCCGAAAAGCGTGACAGGACCAAGAGTATGACAAGACTAAAAGACGCCGAAAGTACAGGCAACAGTGGCAGTTAAAATTTAAATGGCTTGCATATGACGAGGCAAACAATTGTATGTACTGC
Organism: Scotoplanes globosa; assembly: GCA_027575025.1. NCBI lineage: Eukaryota > Metazoa > Echinodermata > Holothuroidea > Elasipodida > Elpidiidae > Scotoplanes > Scotoplanes globosa. The sequence continues at coordinate 2,657 of JAODAI010223734.1, read as the reverse complement.
ACGATTTGCAGAGAGAACATAATATCGCAGGAGGTCGTGGGAGTAAACAGAATATTTTTTATGATGGGACATATAATGTTAAGCTTGATTCAATCACTGAGTGCCGATGAAGAGGAAGAAGAGGATGAAATGGTTGAAATCCCAATTCAACCCCTGGAGGATATGATGTCATAAATTACAGAATTATAACATTCACAAACTATTAGGCAATATCCCATTGATGTGATAGGTCTACTACTTAGTCTTTCGAAACAGTTCTTTTAATTGAATATAGCAATACATTGTTCATTCACATTGCATAATTGTCTAAAAATGTTTACTTTTTTTACCTTGGTAAATTCAATTTGACCTACTCTTAAACCGAGACATTGAAGAAATGAAAAATAACATTAAATTTAGTGATGTAAAAATTTGGATACTAAAAATGTCTGCGGAACTGTGAAAAATAACATTCACTGGTCCGGCTGGCTAGTGAAAACAAAAACGAAGTGTGACACCTAACGGGACGGCCGAGGAAAGCCAGGACTGGAAGTAGACCCAATTCGCATATCAGAACAAGTAAGAGTGCAAAAACAGAAATAAGCTATAACGGCTCATCTGAGTTACACAATTAAATGTACAGTTCGCAAATATAGATGGGAACATATGGGTTTAAACATTGGGTATGGGGAAATGTGCCAAGCCCCGGGTCACCCCCCTCAACGGCAATAAAAGGAGTAGGTAGAAAAATAGGTACAAAATACGGTTATAGATAGAAAATAGCAGAGCACTATATATACAGATACATGTACCAACAAGGTGACTTATATAGACGATATAACCGTACCTGTATACATTTTTTAACTATGTGAGCTAAAATGTAGATTTTTGGTTTATCAATCAATATTGCAACAAATTACTATAAAGCACTTACCTCGCTCTCGGTGTTGTCTACCGTCCTATTTCTCTTCAAGCGAATTCTCTGCATCTAATATAAATAGTCAAATTTATGAAATATTACAGGTGTTACTAGGCAACACATTCTGATTCAATTTAAATTAACCCATTGACAGCTATCACATAATATTACAAGCTCACAATATTGCTGTTGTATGCGAAGCACATAATATTACGTGTCCATAGCGCGCTTTGTTTATGCACGCCACTCACAGAGTATTTCCGTGTATGAGATCCCCGCTGTCAAAGGGGCAATACAAATGTTATCATAATTGGCAATATGTGGAATTTGTATTTAGAAATTGATAAAGTATTACATTAAAATCTAACTGCTACGTTAGATATTCCCCTAAGAAATATTAACAAACAATGATAAACTGAAAGTAATTCATATTGATTTTTGGGGGCGATGAGTGACATTTATGTTATTAATACAGCAGTGCAATGTCAACTATAAATATGAACTAAATGTATAATTAGGTCTGCCTTGCTATCTTGAACCAGGACTGTCCATATGGGAGCCATATGGCAACAAATAAAGGAATTACAGCTAAATGTTAAAGTTTTTCAAAATATATATAAAAAAATCAATTGAGCGAAAAACTGTCTTTTTTTACCTAAAAGTAACCCCTCTATTGGAGCCACATATCAACAAATGAAGGAATTACAGCAACATGTCTGCCCTACCTTGAACCAGCACTGTCAATATGAGATCATATGTCAACAAATAAAGGAATAATTACAGCGAAGTATTAAAGTTTTTAAATGTTACAGTTTTCAACTTTGCGCCAAAAACTGTCTTTCTTCACACAAAAGTAACCCTACATTGACTATTTTGTCCCCAGTATGTCTGCCTTGCTATCTTGACCCAGCACTGTCAATATGGGAGCCATATGTCAACAAATAAAGGAATTACAGCGAAATATTTAATAAATAAAAAAATGTTAAAGTTTTCAATTTTTTCACCCAAAAGTAACCCTACATTGACTTAGGTCTGCCTTGCTATCTTGAACCAGCACTGTCAATATGGGAGCCATATGTCAACAAATAAAGGAATTACAGCAAAATATTAAGTTTTTTCAAAAAGACTATTTTTTCAACAAAAGGTCTGCCTTACTATCTTGAACCAGCACTGGCAGCATGGGAGCCATATGTCAACAAATGAAGGAATTACAGCAAAATCGTTTTTTTTAAACATTAAAGTTTTCAATTTTGAGCCAAAACTGTCTTTTTTCACTCAAAAGTAACCCTACGTTGACATTTGTATCACCGATACGACTGCCTTGCTATATTGAGCTAGCACTGTCAATATGAAAGTCATATGTCAATAAATAAAGGAATTACAGCAAAATGTTAATCAACCCCACCGACCATGCAACGTAGTACCCCACCCACCAACACAAAAGAGAGACAAAGGGAAAAACAAAAAAAGGGGTGAGGGACAAGGGTGATGCTAGTGGTCAACCCTTGTTCCTCACCCCCTTCCACAATCAAGGAAACCAGAATATGTACCTATGCGCACAGCGCTGTATGGACTTCGAAAAGTGCATCCTCCCGAAGTGCAATCAACCCCACTGACCACGCAACCCGCACCCACCAACACAAAAGAGAGAGGGAGAAACAAAAACGAGGATGAGGGAGGGACAACTGACACATTGTTTATATATTCGGTATGGTCAAGTCCCATTGAGGTCCGCTGCATTGACTGTAATATGATAAAG
>JAODAI010223623.1:0-10408 GCA_027575025.1 Scotoplanes globosa | reverse complement strand
GAATCCCTGCTCTATTTTAGTTGCTATGCAATAGCATATCCCCGGATTGCGTAAATCACGTGGGGACGGGTTACATAAATGGCGCCCATCGTTTGGGGTCGATAGAATTATGGTCCAGTATTGAAGTGGTTTTATATTGTGCTATATGTTGTTGTATTGAGATTAAGTGCCCCATGCTCTTTGTGTTATAAATTCTAGATTGGCTAAATTTCATTTTACTTCTAGACTGTGTCAGTTGCATTGTATGCTTATAAAGGCCTACATGATAGATAGCTTATTGTAATTTAAAACTTGATTGACCTTGATAAAATATAGGCCTACCAATATGTCTACCATTATTATTGAGAATTTACCAGGGAGTGTCTCAAAGTGTGATCTTGAAACACATTTTGGTCAGGTAGGGGACATAGACCATGTTAGTGTGGGGATGGATTCTATTACAGGGGGGACCACAGGAAGTGCATCTTGTACCTACATTGAGGCTACAATTGCTGTGGAGGCTGTTAGTAGGTTCGACAATGATTTATTTAAAGAAAATAAATTAATTGTTAAATTAGCAGATCCTGTAACGTCTACCGAGACACCAACATCCCGTTCCCATAGATATCCAATGACATCCGTACAACCCCCTAAAATTACAATATTTAGCGGGGAACCCAAACCCCGACCTGGTGAGTCTACATTTGAAATGTGGAAGTATGAGGTGACTTGTTTGTTAGAAGAGGGTGTGTATTCTAAGGATGTTCTAACCCCCATAGTTAGGAGATCTATAAGGGGGGAAGCAGGTGAAGTGGTAAGGTACCTGGGGCCCGGGGTATCAATAGAGGATATAGTTGACAAACTAGAGGGATTATATGGGACTGTAGAGAGTGGAGCAGTATTATTGCAGCAGGTTTACCTGACCAGACAGGAGGGAGATGAATCGGCATCTGCGTTTGGTCGCAGATTGCAGATTGCGCTCTATAAAGCGAGAGACCGGGGGGGAATAAATTCGGACGCGGTCGATAGTACCCTGCAGATTGTATTCTGGCAGGGTCTGCACGACGAGCAACTAAAAAATATTGTTCGTCATAAAATAGACCAAGCCGACACATTTGATGCAGTCATGCGTATCATTAGGGCGGCGGAGCAGGAGGTGTTGGAAGTGGCGAAATTACACATAAAAGATACCAAAGTAAAGCCGAAGTTTGCGCATTCTCAACAAACTGTGACGACTAATACTACCGACAATGACCTAAAAGAGACACTTGAACAAATTAGTAAACGGTTAGAGAAATTGGAAGCACGTGACCAAAATGTAGACCAAGGTAAGTGGCAACAGCGAGGGGTAGTAGAGCAAGGTAAGTGGCAACAGAGAGGGCCCCCTGGGAACACAAGACCGGACTGGGACTACAGTTCGTATACGTGTTATCGGTGTGGGAAGGCTGGTCATATTGTAAATATGTGCAAAAATAAGCCTACGGATCAATGGGAACAGAGACGATTAAACGGGAGGGGCACTCTGTCAAAGGGACAGCAGGGTGCCGGTCAAATATCCCGCTAAATAAAGATGGCCCAATATCAGGTGAAGTGGGTAAGGACAGATTAGGTACAAATATACTAGACGATATAGTGGGAATTGCAAATGAAGATCATTTGTTAGTTAATGGTAAATTGTGTAAATGTCTGGTGGACACTGGCTCACAAGTCAGTACTATATCAGAGGCATTCTACAAGGCTAATTTGAGCCATGTTCCTATGTATCCTCTGTACGATTTACTCCACATTGAAGGAGCAGGAGGTCAAGCAGTGCCATATCTTGGCTACACAGAACTACAGGTAAGCTTCCCAGAAGACATGGGGCCTAGTAACAAGATATTTGATATCATTGTTTTGGTAGTCCCCATGAGTCACTATAATAAGGAGGTTCCTGTTACTGTGGGTACAAATATGATTGGTAAGTGTCAGGATGACTGTAGGCAGGTATTTGGACTTAGATATTTGCAACTAGCCAAACTATCTACACCTTGGCATTTAGCATTTCAGTATATGACAACACAGGAGCGTGCTACCAATAGAGGAGGTAGGTTATGTAGTGTGAGAGCACAGTTAAAGCGGCCACTGACTATTGCTGTTGGTCAATCAGTGGTTGTGTGGGGTAGGCCAGTGAGATTACCATGGGGACGAGAGTTTCATGTAACCACAGAGCCACCCTCTAGGTGTAACCTTCAAGCAGGATGTGTAAACATACCTACAGAGGTGCACATTTCCAGTGGTTATCTGTGTATTGGTTCAAAATCAAGGACAACTATTCCTATAAATCTACATAATAGGTCAGACAGGCCTGTTGCCATTACAGGAAAGACTGTGATTGCAGATTTGCATTTAGTTACTGTTGTTGGAAATTCGACTTCAGTGATAGCTAATGCCCTGTCTTGTACATCCAACAGTGTACATATGGACTTGGATGAGGAGGTAGGTAATGTGGATAGTATAATTGAGGAATGCAACTTTGATAAGTCGTCAGCTAGTGAGGAAGAAATACATAGAATAAAGGAATTAATTAGGGCGAATGTACATGTATTTGCTAAGGATAAGAATGATCTGGGTCATACTAATGCTGTTAAACATAACATCCCATTATCGGACGAAACCCCTTTCAAGGAAAGGTATAGACGTCTACCCCCAGCACAATACGACGAGGTAAGAGAATGTCTTAGGAATATGTTAGAGACCGGGGTTATAAGGGAATCACACAGTCCCTATGCTTCGCCAATCGTAGTAGTAAGAAAGAAAGATGGGTCCTTGAGAATATGCATTGACTACCGCAAACTAAATCAAAAGACAGTGAGGGATTCATTTGCCCTACCTCGAATTGAGGAGTCATTGGATGCGTTGGTGGGTGCAAAGTGGTTCAGTTCGATCGACCTTCAGAGTGGGTACTGGCAAATTGAACTTGACGAAGCCGACAAATCAAAAACTGCTTTTACCACTCCAATGGGATTTTATGAGTGTAATCGAATGCCATTTGGGCTTACCAATGCCCCAGCAACTTTCCAACGTCTTATGGAGCATTGCTTGGGAGACTTAAACTTGAAGCAGTGCTTATGCTACTTGGATGACGTAATCATATATAGTGCGACTATTGATGAGCATATCGAACGATTGGCTGCAGTGTTTCAGCGCCTAAGTAGTTTCGGTCTGAAATTGAAGCCTTCAAAATGTACTTTCCTAGCAAAGAGTGTCAAATATCTAGGTCATGTAGTCTCTGCCGAGGGCATTCGTACGGATCCAGAGAAGACAGAGGCCATTAGAAATTGGCCTGTACCGAACAATGTAAAACAGGTAAGGTCGTTCTTAGGTTTTGCAGGGTACTACAGGCGGTTTGTTAAGGATTATTCTAAGATAGCCAGGCCCTTACACGCTCTAACAGGAGGAGAGGCAGTGTTAACGAAAGAGGGTAAGTACAAATCCAGACCCCCTCTATGGAATTGGACCACTGAGTGCCAGGGTGCCTTTGAATGTTTGATAGGTCTATTAACCTCGCCACCCGTACTTGTGTATGCTAATTATGAATTACCGTTCGAGTTACACACTGATGCTAGTGGCGATGGTTTGGGCAGCGCCCTCTATCAGGTATGTGAAGATGGTAAGAAAAGAGTTGTTGCCTACGGTAGTCGTGGTTTGCGCAAAAGTGAGAGAAATTACCCAGCGCACAAACTGGAATTTCTTGCGCTCAAATGGTCTGTAACCGACAAGTTCAAAGATTATTTATATGGGAGGAAATTTACTATTGTGACTGACAATAACCCATTAACGTACATCTTGACCACGGCTAAACTAGATGCGACAGGACACCGTTGGTTGGCAGCATTGTCACTGTATGACTTTGACATTATATACCGACCCGGAAAACAAAACCTGGATGCAGACATGTTGTCCCGTAATCCAAATCACAAAGAGTGTGCAGACTCAAATGTCTTCAATGCAATATGTAACTATCACAATGTTACACTGCCATTTGAGGAGGCCTACTTAAAGTATAGCCCTATTGTTGAGGTGATTGGTATGGGACAGAGCTCCGTTCCTAGGGAGATGTATGGGGAGAGTAGTCTACCTAGTATGGTTAAAATAGATTGGAGGACAGCACAACAGGAGGACAGTAATATTGCAAGAGTACTGCATTACTTGCATACAGGTAAGAAACCTACCAAGTTAGAGAGACCAAATGAGTCCCCAGATACCTTAGCATTCTTAAGGGAATGGGATAAACTTAGTCTACATGATGATGGCATAGTATACCGTACTAGGAAGGATAGTGAAGGGAATAATATTCGTCAGCTACTATTACCAGCCCAGTATCAGAATATTGCTTTAAAGTATATTCATGATGACATGGGACATCTGGGTATAGAGCGGTCTACTGACCTAGCCCGATCTCGATTCTTCTGGCCTGGAATGGCAGAGTTCATTGCGCAGCATGTCAAAACCTGCAACAGGTGTTTAAGGTTTAAAACAAAACCAAAGAGTAACGAGAAGGCACCGATGGTAAGTATTACAACTAGTGAACCACTAGAATTAGTATGTATTGACTTTCTATCGCTGGAAGAAAGCAAAGGTAAGTACTCAAACATATTGGTGATAACTGATCATTTCACACGTTATGCCCAAGCTTTCCCAACAAGAAACCAAACCGCACAGACCACTGCAAAGGTCTTATTTGAGAATTATATAGTCCATTATGGTTTCCCGGCCCGTATACATTCGGACCAAGGGAGGAATTTTGAGTCGTCCCTTATTAAGAATCTATGTCAAATGGCCAAGATTGTAAAATCTCGAACAACGCCTTATCACCCTCAAGGGAATGGACAATGTGAACGGTTTAACAGAACGTTACTGTCAATGTTAGGCACACTGTCCGACGAGGATAAGAAAGACTGGAAGTCACATGTGGCCCCCCTCGTACATGCATACAACTGTACACGACACGACACTACAAAACTAACACCATTCTATCTCATGTATGGGAGACATCCTAGACTACCCATAGACTTGTACTTAGGCCTAGATCATGCTGGACAGGACCAGACACAACAGGACTACGTTGATAAATTACGTGACCGACTGGAGAATGCCTACAAGACGGCTACAGAAAATGCGCAAAAGCAGGCAAAGAGTAATGAAGCACTGTACAACAAACACTTGTGCGAAATGCTCCTTCGTCCCGACGATCGTGTGCTAGTAAAGAATGTTGGGGTTAGGGGAAAACACAAATTGGAAAATAATTGGGAGGAGGTGGTATATCGGGTGATTAAGAAGGTTAATCCTGATATCCCCGTGTATACTGTACGACCAGAACATGGTAAGGGTAGGGAAAGAACCCTGCATAGAAACTTGCTCCTCCCTGTACAGTCCTTACCCGGCCCGCAGGCACTTCCACCAATTAGCCCGAGGAAGGCTGTGGTGGATGAAAGTCGACGGAGACCGAAACCCAAGCCTAGAGAACGTAGGGGTCCCATTGTCATTGAAGCATCAAACTTAGATAGTGACAATAGTGGAGACGAAGATGTGATTGAGTGGATAGAAAAGCCATGTAGGGTGGGCCATGAGGTTCCACTCAGCCCCAATGCCCAGGAATTTATTCCAGTGGATAGTGGGAGGGCAGAAAGAGTAGAAGTAGAAGATGGGATTCATTCGGGAATTGGCAATGAGGAGGATATAATACCTCCTCAATTAACTTGCCAGCATGATATTCAGAATGATGACATTGATAACGATTCCAACATTGATAGTGTTGATAGCATTGATGGTATTGACAGTATTGATGATGTTAATATCAATAATGATTCTAACATTGATAGTGTTGACAGTATTGATGATGTTAATGTTGATAGTGACTCTAGCATTGATAATATTGATCATATGGATAACGTTGATAATATTGATGATGTAAATGTTGATAATGACTCTAGCCTTGATAATGTTGATGATAACAATGTAGAAGAGCCTATAGCTGACGAAGTAGCCAGGGAAGAAGATGACTCCTGGGTACGTCGGTCCAATAGAAAAGCCACACCAGTTCAGAGATTTGGTTATGCTAAGCTTGGGACGAGCAATGCTATGACTACATCAGTCATTCAACCCGAACTCTCTGAATGGGAACGAAAAATTGACTGCTTAATGAGGATTAGAGCGCAGTTTGCAAATACAATAGGTTGTGATGACTTATTCGTAAAGGCGATACTGGGTATAGTCCAACTGCAATGTGGGTAATTGAAAAGTTTATATTATTCTTTGTTTTTGCAATTGTTATTGACCAGTTAAAGTTGTACTTCGATTTGTTGCATAGCCAGTTACCAGATTAGCACTAAACTGCTGATCAGCAGAGTAACTTTACCTATTCATTGTGTCTTCCAATTGGTCAATGAAGTATGGGATAAAACTATGCAATACGTCAATGAACATATGTCCGTCAGTTAAATGTGCATAAATGTGTTCTGCTATGAACATCACAGTGTCATCACTGCTAGTGTTATTGTAATTGTCGTGGAGATACCTACAGTACTCCATACTATTTGCGATACAATGTTGTAAAAATAGTTATTTGAATTTGTGGGCATATAATTCCACGAATATGTCAATATAATTAAGGAAGCATTGATATGGTGAACCACCTGTATAATATGTTTTTAGGGGAATAGCATGTTCTGTTCATTTTAGCTATTAATTATATTTTCCTACTACTCAGATTGCTGTATATAATGCTTACTTTTATTGTTATTCAAAGTATCCAACTGACTTTAAGGTTACAGGGATATGTTTTAAGTGTAAGGTACTGTACAGTGAAGTATCCAAATAACTTTACTGTTACAGGGATATAAAGTCTGTAAATCCTGTACAGGGTACATGTACAGGAATGTGAGTAATACTGCTCTGTCCTTGACCTCCTTGACTGAGCTGCATCAAAATGGTTATTATGGTAGAGTATGCTTTACTGTCATTGCAGTATAATGAACCAGTGTATTGAGGGTTGAGTACCTTAATTGGTCCTTCTCAGATTTTAAAATGTAAACATTGTGGCTAAAATAGGATGACAGGTAAACTGTGCCTAGTACTGACCTCCATAATAATAGGCTTATGCAGTATTGAACTTGGAGCAAGGTGTACTGGAAGTTTGTCATCAGTATTTGAGCAGGGATTTGTAATATATAGGAGTTTATTGTTGATTTCACTTGATGTTGGGGACCAACATTTTAGAAGGAAGGCAAATGTGTAACCCAGATATATTATTGGGTGTTATTGATATGTATATAATTTATGTATAGTGTATACTGCAGTAGCTTCTTAAAAGATTAGGCATATTGCTTTAATATACAGGTATTTTATTAATGAACAGTAGGCCTACACCCATGAACTCAAAATGTAATGTAGACTAATGTAGGCACCACGATGTCACTCTAAAAATACCACACTATAAATAATACTATATTCTTCTGAATTAGAAAGCAGGTTGGAGATTGAATGTCAGGTGTCACATTGGGAACAATACATCTATTTAGTTTTAGCCAAATTTATTAACATTATAAGCTAGGAAATATACATTTTGCCCACCATGGTTGTTGCCTATTGACCATGGGTTGATGGACGAAAACCACTCTTGCCAGTAGAAATATAATTATAGGGGTGATAGCATATTTAACATTTCAAAATAATTAATGTAATTTGACCAAATAGTCCAGGCCAACAATGGGTTTACGGTGTATCCAGAATGTCATGTTGCAGTTCCAAGGGAGGACTGAACATAAGATTAATGACTAGTATAGATTATGTGGTGTGGGACAGCAACCAGCTCATCTTATTATTCCTATTGTTTATAGGAGTCCCCAGGTCTGGGTATATTTGGAATAGCTTGACTAGTGGTTTTAATGTTAATCATTGGTAGATAACTTTGATGAATGTGGTAATTAAAATATGGTTTGGCTGGAGAGATAGGGTGAAGGTCTTGGGGATGTGGCTACTAATGCCAGGTGTCTGTGGTGGGCTTCATTTGTAGATGCAGGACATTCTGTAACTTTTGAGGCATAATTGGCTAATGGTGTATTGACAAGACCATCTATACCTGAGTGGGCGGTAAATAGGGGATGCAGTCTGTACGGAGATCCAATCAGGATAGATTAATATGTAGTTGTTAAACTTGTTGAATATTCATATATGAGGGTATAGTTTATAGACTCATGTTATCAAATTTCATGTTTCGAAACCCTGCTCTATTGCTGTGTGCTTACATATCCCCGGTTACATTTAACCATGGGGACGGGTTACAGTATATAGCATGAGTGTAATACAATGATTTTCATTAACGGGTCCGTGGTGCTTATGTTATGATAGCATAGGCACTCATATTGGACTTGTATATCTTCGCCATTTATACACACCTTATTATTAAAGATATTTTGTTGACTTCATTAATAAGACGCTTTCTTAATTATTGAGACTTGACTGTGAGTGGATGATATTTGAGGGATTTTTTTTTTGGAAAAACGAACCATGAACCCTGGTGACACTAATACACCAAAATTTACGCAACATTCATGAAATAAAAAACAGTGCTGTGGCCAAGCGGTTTGAAGGTTAGTGGCTTTGGAAACGATGAAGCTCCGCAATTAATTGGGAGATCCGGAGTTCGAATCCCAGGTCGGGTCTAGTAGGGTGCGTTTTTTATCCGAGAGCAATCACGGTTTTCCCACACGAACGATTTTCAATTCGAAAGAAAATAATCAAAATTTGACTTCAAGTTTTAAGCATAGAATGCCAGTCGACGTAAAGTTGTAATTATATAAGTATATTTATACTTATTCCACTTTGATGGTCGCCTATCGTCGTAAAATATGAGTGCCTTCCAGGCCGGTATTATTATTATTATTATTATTTTGCAACAACGCCTATTTAAAGTAGCACAATTATGAGACTCGGAAGTCTGTATGCCTCCCTACCCGCTACGTAATATACTGATGTATATAAATATTTGTATGCCGTTTCGGGGCAACTGTCCCCCGGACAACTACCATTTCTGACAATAATCCCCAGACAACTAGACCCATGCAAACTATCCATTACCGCGTGCGTTAAAATTGGGGTTATGCATGTTACGGATATTCGCCCAGTCAAGAATGTGGGGGATGTCACGGGGATGTCAAACTACAACCACACAATGATGTCACTGTGAGGTCACATGATAAGCCTATATTATATGATATATCTGAGCTCATATGTAACCAACACTGTGATATTACAGCATATGATATTACAGTGAGCGCACCGTTATATCATGATATGTCATGTGATGTCATTGTGACATCACTGTGTGGTTATATATTGACATCACGGTGACACATCATGTTATATCATAGTGTCATCACGATGAACTCACATGAGTTCAGTTGGGCGGAGAGTAACTGTCCGGGGGTATAGTTGCACTGCATTTCGACAAGCCTATAATGCATATCGCATAATTGGGCTTTCAGTAATGTATATATATATATAGTCTATTATAGGATAACACTTTCCACCGACGGTCGGCTTAGGTTTACACATTCTTCCATAAATTGTTATTTATAAAATGTAGCCTACTATGTTTCATTCAAAAGCGTAGCTATAAGCGATGGCGGTGATGATGATGGTGTAAAAATAAAGATGAGGAACTAAGCAATGATAAAGTATAATAATTACGTTTATGGTATGACATCTCCCCCTCTCCCTCTCTCTCTACTTCTTGAATCCCCAACGAGAGGTGAGGAAGACAATACTAACTGACAGCGGCATCATTGATCAAAGCTACCTTCATTTATCCGTAGCCATGACCCTCCATTCTACATTACCTCCATCTCACCTATAATTGCTCTCAACACAGTCCTTCCATCTCAAACGAGTGAGAACTTCCACTACCCCTTCTATCAACCTCCATATGTGACATCGCCATTTTCATCAGTAGCCATTCATCCATAAGTTCTACGTGTTCAGCCCACATCATGTGCCCCTTTATCACCATCTCTGTAAGACTCCTGTTCATGCCAATGTCCTCCCTAATACCCATCAACCTCGAGTCCTATCCAGGTTATCCACCCGCTTAACCCCCGCAATCTTTCTCATCCAATTATTTTCGCATCTTGGATTTGTTGCTGTTGAACCCCTGATAGAGCCACTGTCTCAACTGCTCAATCCCGTAAATACCTGCTAGGAAAACACATGTACCCAATACCGTCCCTTTTAATTTCTTAGAAATATGTCTATCTGACATATTTTTTTTATTTAAACATTTTATGTCAGGGTAACTTCTTTAGCCATTGGCTAATCTTCCAAAAGGCCCTGTCACGCAACAGACATACAAGGGGGTGGAGGGGGAAAACCGGAGTGCCCGGAGTAAAACATC
>JAODAI010223512.1:0-10409 GCA_027575025.1 Scotoplanes globosa | reverse complement strand
AGGACAATTACACCTTGTAAATAATGTTAGTTGATATTATAGAGCAGAAAATTATCTACAAAATACTTCAAACTAGATTCAAATCGGCCATCCCATTCTCAATATATGTATTTTAGAAGTTTTCAATTTTATAACTCCATTTTTTTACAAACGTCTTTATCAAGACTATTGTGACGTTTCCTCCTTACAACTAAAGTACATATATAGCCTGGTATATAGGCTTGTAAATACGTTTTCTCGAAAAATGAAAGTCCGACAATGTTCAAACTTGATATGGAGGTTGATCTCAATGCATACCATACTTGTGTTATTTTTGGTGGATGTCAAAGGTCATTTGAGGTCAAACACTAAAACCACGTGTTCAGTGTTTTACTATGTAACGTAGATACCACAAAGATAAAAATGTTCTGTACTTTTCCAGAATAATAATTATGGCACCTGTGAGCTCAATGCAGTAACAATGTTGAGTGAGTAACCGTGAAATTACTCGTGCATACATTTTATTTGAAATATTTGAATCATGGCTGCCATGTATTGACCGTTATATAATAATACTTATATTGATATTACTTAAAATACCGAAATTTTGTTGATCGCATATACTTAACCCTAACATATCCAGGGGCATAAGCCCCCACCCCTCGATATTTTTAACGTTTTCATAAAAATGTCTGGAAATATGAAATAATCCTTCTATGACTTTTTTCTTTGCTGTGTTGCCCACATTTTGAGACCATATCCGTTCAAATCGGACTGTTCGTTTATGTATCACATGATAAATAGAAAGGCATGTTTTAAAAATGTGCAAATGTTGCATTTTTGTACACAATAAGCATGTGAACATAAATTGCATGTGCTGTGACACTGTTATTTGTGAACTGATTGCCATGTACTGTATTGTGTAAGTCTGAATTTGATGCTGGATAGATCTCAAAAATAGCCCGGGTGAGTTAGGGTAAAAGGATATAGGAAACGATTCTTCCATTGTATCTCCGGAAATTGAAGTCAACATTCCAATCCAGAATCTGAAGTTAGATTTGAATGTGGATAAATCGAGATATATTGTTTTAGATAGAGTTCATATGTGGTAATTACAGTAACTGTTCATATCATCGAATGTGTATAATTATAATACAAATGCATACACAGCAGTTTACGACTGGTACTTCAGCTGTAAATACCTGCGAAAAACTTACAATTTCCTATATTTTTGCGGTTGTAAGAAGCATGGCTGGCGCCATGATATCCCTGACAACGGGGATAATTTTGCCGATGGTGACTATATTTTCCACGTCAGAGAAGCTATCTTTCCCGTATAAGCGGTCTCAAATAGTGCAAAAATGTCATAACATAGAGATATACATCCCTTCCAACCACTGGCTCCACCATGGTCTAATAATTCATTATTTGTGTGTTGACGCTGATATTTGACATTATAATGTATATTGAATTATTTGGAATATGGGATTTATATACTATTGGACATGATATATGCATAGCTGTATATATTAAATATATTTTGGATAATTTGATTGGTTTTGTAAACGTATTTATGAAATACTTCATGAAATAGCTGCGGCCATAATTTACTGTATCGTTTGTATATTCCACAGCATCACTCCAATTATAGGGATGTGCATAATCTCATGTAAAGTACAGTGCTGGGCCAAATTCCCCCAAAACGTTTTTGTGACAGAGGAAATTTGACTATAACACTTTACATTTTTCTAATAATAATAATAATAATACATATTTATATAGGGCTTTTCCTGCTTAAGACCAGAAGATCACATTTGAATATGTAATTTGAATATTAATTAATATTCATGAAATCACACACACATTAAACAAGTAATGTTCATCAAGTGGGCAATACTCTTCGACAATATTCAAAAGCATATATGAGATGGATTATGTTACTATGGCAACTTAATCATATAGCGCAAGAGACGCAATCGACTAAAATTGAGATTTTATCAAATCTGAACGCTTGTGTTAATATGGTCAAATGTAATTACAATTTATGTTTATTGATAATATAAATAAGGAGTTTAAGCCTCTTTATAAACAATAAGCAAAACATAAAAATATGGACTTTGGTTAACTTGATTTTATTTTCCAATTGAAAAAAAATGCAGATGCGATAGACGGAATAAGGTCAGCCGAAATTATTTTCCCACACTAAGGCAATGCAACATTCTGTCAATTCCATCTGTAACGCAATTTTTGCGCAATTTTTTCTCCTGTTTGTACGAAAAGTGCACTAGTCAATCTCAATTACTATAATCATTTAACAATAGGTTAAATGCATTGACCTGAGTATGACCAATTTGGGAGTTGGCCTTCTGTATTTTCAAAGAGTTACGTAGAAAACTTCTTCGAGAAATATGAATTCCTTGTATACAAACGGGTCTAAGTATTATTCATATATTTTTTTCAAAAAGTGTGTGCATGTGCTCATATTTATTTAGTAAAACATGATAATCATAGTTTCCCAACTTGTGAAAATAGATCAAGAAAAAAAAACTTAGTCAAAGTTATGATTATTCGTAGAGCATATTAACACCTTCTTTTAAGATTTTTTTGTCACCAAAACTAATGTCATTATACAAAGTTACAACCAAATATTTTATAAAATAGGATGTGAGGAAAGTGGTGCTACATATCAGTTTGTCAGTGGTCTTTCTGTATATATAGCGTTGCTGTACGAAACCCTGATATGGGTTTACCTCTTAGAATACTATTTATTGATAGTAATATAAACTTATCATTAATATTTGTTATTGCTCCTCAATATCCATAACTTTCTTTTCTAGTTTAGATATTTGCATTTCATCAAGGTATGCTAATTCGTTTTCCTTGGATAACCCATGCAGGTTTAGGAAAATACATGTTTGTATTTTTCCCATGACAACTGTATATCCCTTACCAAGCTGTGATACGCTCAGGAAAATGAGAAAGAAAATTCTAATCATTTTCAACTACTATTTTCCCTGTATGCAAACATATAATTCAGTATGATATTTCGCTGGCCAGATTCACAGTTCAGTGTTCTGATTATTGAATGCGAAACTTGGGAATGTCAGTCAGTTTTGTCGGTTTAAATTTAATTATTGTTGGATTCCAAGATAAATAAAACGTGTTGGTCTTGTACAAGGCACATACATAACCTGGGGAGTCGAAGTATTATGGCTTTGGAAGATAATATCATGTGGTACGACGTTTACTATATATTGCAGTGTACTTTGTATTATTTTAGTAAGTAAATCTGTACGAGAAGAGCAGTCGATATACATTGACAGTTGGATTAGTTGTCAAAGATTAATATCAACATAAAATGTAAAGATTTATATTTTGTTATTGTTAAACTATCTTTTGGAAAAATAGCATCTGAACTTTTGACAGGTTCAGTTTATATCCATAATATGCCCTATAAATGATAAGGGATTTAATTGTTCATACACGCGATCATAAACATTGCTGATGTGCGGTATTGCCTAGCGCTGTCAACTGTATAATTGGATTGATTGACTGATCAAATTTCGGAGCCTTTTCAATATTGGCCTTATATACACTGTAGGGATCTTTAAAACTTGTCACAAAGACACTAAGTCTAGGTTCCGTTATACAATATGCATGTTGGATTATGTACATGCATTGACGTGTCTCAAGCCTTAGTACTGGAAAGGTTGAAAATATGTGGCATAAATTGTTGGTTATTATTAATAACACTATACTGATAATTTACACAGCGCTTTTCCTGCATATAACCAAAGTAATAATAATAATAATATTTATATAGCGCTTTTCCTCCCTAAGACCAGAAGGTCACAGCTCAAATCACTTATAATAGAGGTCACAGGTCATACCCCAAGGCGCTTCATAGTGAAATAAAAATGTCATATAACTTGTACATATGTATATTTTGAAGAGCATCAATCATAATTGTAGATAAAATATAATGAGCTATGACGATATCACTGTACCCGAACTATTACGGTTGAGCGATGTATCTGTGAATAACAATGTTTCACGAATGGTGTATATAACAATCTTTAAATATATATGGTAGGTCCGAATACATTTGACTGATCTTCATCAACACTATACCTTTCATGTAGGGGACATGTGTTTAGAACAGGCCCCTTCACTTCAGGACCCACTGTGTATGCCATTATACATGGTATATCTTATTTTTAAAATATGAATCCCTTGATTTGGTTATATACAACCCATATGAAAAGGATCATTTTCCATTAACAAAATATTTGAAGGCTATGTCAGTTTAAAAACATAGAGGGGCCCGTTTTAGGCCCATGTGTTGGCTAAATCGGGCCCCGGGCCCCATAAAATATAAATTTAACATTGTGTTGCATTTTCCAATACTTTGTAAGTGTTAAATTTAATTATTTGACCACTATATATTTGTATGTGCTCTTGCGTGGAATATGCTAAAAAATTGGTCAGATGAAGGTATGTTAGGCAAGAAAAGTAATTAGCATGAATACGATTTTTGAATACGATGCTAAAATGTATAGACAAATCAATATTTTTCATATTTGTTGGTTAATAACCCCCGAAAATATTATTTTGGTGTAAAAAGAAAATTATTTGCTAAATTAACAGTCCTTTTTTTCCATTCAAATTTTATTCAATCACATTAACAACAATATTGTACATGCAATTCCTAAAACAACATGTTGTTAACATTAAAGTTTAAATACCATGATACTTGCACATGAATAATATTGAGAAAAATTGAGCTCCAGTTGGACTCCTTGTTAATAACTTTTTCCCATCTTTGAAAACTTTTCGGCTTTGTGAGTTTATTAATACTGCAATAATTATATACTTAGTGGTAATAAGAACAGTGCTTAACTTATGAAGTTTCTGAATAATATCGTTAGGTACAGTTATGCAATTAAGATCTCTCTTCCATTATTTTGGCACTGCCGACACAATTCAACAATAGAGAGTATATGGACATTATTGTAAGCTCGAATATCAAATTTTGTAATAAAGTCATTATAACTAAGAAAATGATTATTAACGAAATTCATAATATAATTGATACAGCTTTCGTTAAAAATATCATGATAAATAATCTTATTATCGATTTTGATATAATAATTATTAAGAATGCTTTGATTTGTGTAATTTGTGCAGGCTGGTGGCCGAAAATTAAAAATAGACCACGCTTTACAGACATCATGAATAAAACCATTTTTAATATTATTATCAGAAATAGAGGAATTACATTCACCAATAAATCCCCCACCATATATTTTAGCAGCATAGATAAATAATACTTTCCACGAATAAAAAAAATCATTTAAATACAGATTAACCCATTTACATTTTAAACTATTTCAAAGGAATACGCATCAACCATTTTTAAGGCACCCTTATTTCTGGAGTTGAGAATTCATCTTTTTATTTTATCCGTTTTTTACTAAATAAAATTATAAAATATAGTGTTAGGTTCCTTGAAAAGATAGAAGACGGATTCGGAAGAACAGTGAATAAGTAAACTAATTGAGAAATATCAACAGTTTTGATTAATAAAATCGTTCCAATGGGAAATAGGTCCCTTGATGACCACACGTTTAATTTGTTTTAATACGTGACAGTTTAGGAACGTAATTAAGCTTAAAGCAGTCTTCGATTTGATGATTAAATGAAATGCGGAGATAAATAATATTATCCGAATTGACATTGAAGTGAAAATTTGAAAAATACCGAGGGGCTTAGTAAATATCGGACCTAATGGAAATATGTAATTTCAACAAAGTTGATAATGAGACCGGAGACATTATAAAAGTAATTCAGAACCCAAATAACTTCACAAATAGTATGCACTTAACCATCCATAATAATAACCTATCATCTTCATAATTTTAAATTTTAAAGGTGTGGCTTAGAATAGTGAATCCAGTAATATCATTATTCGTATTGATCATATTATTGACAATTCCAGTAAAACGATGAACAGGTAAGGGCTGAGAGACCACCCTTGTCAAACTACTCTTGCAATACTAAAATAATGTTTTAGAAGACCATTGTTTGTAACACAGGTCGATATGTTATTATAGAAGGTATTAATCCAAGATCTAAATTGAGGTCCAAAATTGAAGAATGTCAGTATATTATGAAAAAACTCCCAATCCAGACAGTCAAAGTCTTTTTCATAATCTAGAACAGAAGGGCACATGAAACAGATAATGTATCGCAATGATTGATTAAGTCTGAAATAAGGCGAACATTTTCGCCAATATATCTGCCCTTTAAAAAATGGTATTTTCATTACTGATATGATCTGGAAGTAATTGGCAAGACCTTTCGCAACAATTTTGAAATCGGTATTGATTAACGCAATCGGCCTCCATTTTGTAAATAACATACGTTGTCCTTGCCGGGCTTTGGAATTAAACTAATGTAAGATTTGCTCTGTACATCAGAAATATGATCACAATGAAATGCCTAATTAAAAGAATGGAAATGTCTTAAAAAAATCTTATAAAACTCATTTTAGAGACCATCTGAACCAGGTTATTTATTCGATGACATCGAGTATAAAGAACTGGTGCATTCGCCCAATTTAATAAGGCATTCACAAGCAAATTGCTAACCAGCGGAGATCTTTAAATGGTTCAATTAACAATGCCTATATAATAAATTAGATGTAATATAATATAGGTTTTTATAAAAGGTAGATCTCAGCCATAATTAAAATATAAGTATTAATAGTGCTATTATCACCAACAGTAAGTTCATTATTACTTTTATGTGCTATATTACGTTTCTCCGAGTTAAGGAATTACTTCATATTCGTTTCAATGTGTTCAACCCATTTGGCCCTAGATCGAATAATAATTCCTTTCAATTTATAATCGTAAATGGCATCAAGAGAAGCGACAGCTGAATCGAATAGTTAATGAGGATGGTAGATTGGGATTATTGAGAACAGCTATACCCCTACTCCTGCATGTCCGATGAGATTAAATAACTTCCCCACCCCAATCATTTGATCAGAGGGCAACATCTGTGAGTACAGAATGTGTTTCTTGTAAAAAAACACTTATATTACCATAATGAAAATTATCCTGTCGAGTATACAATATTTAACCCAAACTCTTCGGACATCATTGAGCCAACCACAACCCTACATTTTGCACCCCCGCAAAGATCCTCCACCATCCTATCTACCTCTTCCGGAACACCCATCCCACGCAACGTAGCCAATTACTAATTCCCTAGAAACGATATCGGATGCCTTCTCCAAATCCATACTGCCCAATACCATAATACCATACTCCCTCTGGTCTTCAGTTCATTTTCCACCAGCTGTCTAAGTGAGAATAGACCATAACTTGCATTAAAGCCCCTACTGTTCCTCACCAGTCTTCGTGCACTCCGGGAGCAACCCTCGAACAAGCGTTCAAAATACACCCTCCTTCGGGGGGTTTTATTGACCATGGGCGCAGTCATTATTCAATCTTTCCCATGATGCAATGGTTAATACCAATCCATACCTACACTGTAAGACGGCACTTTCACTATGAATAGGGAAAAATATGTGATATCGTGATAATTTATAACTTTAACCAAACTATGCGCATTGTAAATAGCCTGAATTCCACTGTTGCACATTTTAGTTTCACTGACGAATTTTTAAGATAAATGAAAAAGATTGAGAAAATATCAGTTTTCTAGTTGTGAAACAGTCTTTCCGCATTCGCACAATACTATTGTAGTTTGTCTTCCTTACGCGTACTATACCTTCAACACATAGAGCTTCGGGAGCACACAACTCCACGTGCGGATTTGCGCCCCGGAACTAAGGATAGGCGGCCGTATGGCAACCGTTTTACTTTTTATTCGAGAATTATTGATATCAACAAATATTTACTGATATTCTAATTGAATTTTGATATTTTGAATTTTAATAAAAAAACAATTATTGATATCGGTAATTATTTGTTGATATCAATAATTATCGAATAATTAGTAAAACAGCCGTATGCCAGACCGTTTTACTTTTTATTTGAGAATTATTGATATCAACAAATAATTACCGGTATCATTATTCTTGATATCAACAAATAATTACCGATACCACTTATTAATTGTCGATATCAACATATAATTATTGATATCAAAAAAATAATTATTGATATAAAAATGCAAATATGGATATTTCTAATTGAATTACTGATATCACTAATTGCATTTTTGATATCCATAATACAATTTTCGATATCCATAAATCACTTATTTATTGATATCAATAATTATTTTTTGATATCGACAATTATTTGTTAATATCGACAAACAATTATGAATATCACTAATTTAATTATTGATATCAATAATTTTATTATGGATATCCATAATACAATTATAGATATCAATAATTGATAATAATTACTGATATCAATAAATAATTGTCGATATCAATAAAAAAAATATATCGGTAATTATCTATAAATATCAAAAATACTATTACCGATATCAAAAATTAAATTACGGATATCGGTAATTATTTGTTGACATAAATAATTATAGATTCAAAAGTAAAACGGCCTGCCATACGGTCCTGTACAGCGCGCTTATATACTCACTACGTACTATATTTCACACATTCGGCGCTCTCTTAATTCTCTAACATGCCACACATATCGTACCGGGTACACCATACTGTCACTGATATATACACATGGATATAACTTCGACCATTCACGTAACGATATAAATTTTCGCATAACGAATAAGTAATATCAACCGTTTTTCTTGATGTATTGTGCGAACGCGATGCTTGTAGCAATAGTAAACAGTGATTTTTAGTTACATTTCAGTGAATTCATCTATCAAAATGTAGTGGTGTTCAGCTTAACGTTAGGCGGCTATGTCTAACCAGATAAGGGGTTTCATTCAATCCCGTGATTGTTTGCCACACTCAAAGCGTATGGTACGGTAAGTCAGAGTTGCCAAAGTTTAGTGTGTGAAGCATAGGAACTTGTCTATTCGTCGTGAATGAAGTCCCTTGTTTTTAATGAGTCCCTAATCAGAAGTAGTAGGCCCATGTACATTGTAAACTAGTATTTGTAGGGCTAACAATTTTGTCATCAAGCCTACTTTGAATTAATTATCTCATGAGCAACCAATATATATTATTGTCACAACTTTTGATCGTTTAAAGTCGATAAAACATTTAATGTAAAACACTAAAATGTTAAAATTGTTAAAACCGCCAAATAGCTAACACGGATACAAATGTTAAAAACCCGAACAGCTAAAACCGCTAGGACTGTTAAAACAGCTAGAACCGCAAAAACTTTAAACCGCTAATCAGATGATAATTTAAAACAGCCAAATCCGAAAAATAAGTTTAAACCGCTAAAACAGCGAAAACCTCTAAAAACCCTGAAACTTCTAAGACTATTAAAACAACCAAAACCGCAAAAATAAATAAAACCGCTAACCCGTTAAAACTGCTAAGACAGGTAAAACCGTGAAAAACTTTAAAAATGTTAATCAGCTAAAAACACTACACAGCTTAAAATCGTTAGCACTGCTAAAAGCGTTAAGGCCACTGAAACCGTACGTGAAACCAGTAAAATGTACATGAAAACATTACACATGAAACTCACTGTACGTGCATACTGTACGTGAAAGAGTAGGCTACATGATATTATTATAAATATTCATGATTTAGACCACTGCATTTGAAAATACCATGGAGGACTCCCTGACTGTATGCTACACTTCGTCACTAGACTTCATGAAGACGCCCTGCAGTAAAACTTGAACTGAGAGAAGCACTGAGATATACAAAAATACCAAGAGGAAGACCATGCAGTGACTAGGCTACTACATGGCTACACTTATGTCGCAATTGAAGGATGACAACATTAACAATTTTGAACAATTAATAAATCTTGCCCAAAACGTAATATGTGGCGGCGACAGATTATCACAGCACATGTCGAACAGACAAGACCAACGACGTGGGTGATAGACGCCTTCACTGCGCATATAAAAGTATAAACACAGCAGACGTGACTCAACCTATTACACCCTGTAGGCAGAATTATTAAAATTTCCATCAGATAAACATATTTTAAATAGAATGTCAACATATGCGAAAAAATAAAAGTTGTTAAGTTACCGATGATAGGTCCCCGTATCGGCCGACTCGTAACATGCGCTCAAGTTATTCCAACAATCTGGTACAACCGACTACCAAATCACGCTTTGGTGACAGTGCCTTCACTTCAGCTGCTCTCAGATTGTGGAACTCGCTTCCTACCGGAGTTAAGTCGGCTACTTCTATCGAGTCGTTTAAGAGGCGACTAAAGACCCACTTATTTAAGTAATGTCTTTGTTGTTCAGCGCCATGAACAGTATAT
>JAODAI010223401.1:0-10410 GCA_027575025.1 Scotoplanes globosa | reverse complement strand
ATAGTATTGTCGACATAGCATTGCATCACATGTTCCACGTAGCATAACATTATATTGACACCATTTCCGAACCATGTATACAATTGCAAGGTGGGGAAATGTGCAATGATAAGTTGTAAGTTGACTTTTAAATATTTTCTATGTAAATGCCACCAAATTGCGCCGCTCGGTGCTACATTTTGAAAAAAAATCCACTATTGGGAGGGGCACGTAAGTCAACATTTTAACCTCCCCCTTCCAAAAACTTATATCCGCCCCTGTGTAGTGCAGTCATGCAGAACACCACTGTCTTTGCCTTTCCTTTCATGGGACTGACTGTTCACTGCTGAACTTAGTTGTAGTTAAGTTAGGCCCTTTTGCCGTGAGGAATCTGTAGTATAAGTTAGTGCCAGCGTTATAACCCATAGAGATTTGTATTAGTACAGTGGCCAATGCCCTGAAAAATTAAATGTTTCCAAAAGTTGGACCGTGGTGATTTTTATTGCCCAAAACTGCCAAAAAGTTATTTTCGACTACCAGATATGTGAAAATACAGAGTGGCAACGCTGATTAGTGCAATAAGGCCGTTTTGCCATGTCCATATCTAGACATTGGTATAGGGTTCATACACAGCCAATTATTCTCAAAATGTGTAATATGATGTAGTTTGCCACGAGGGGGAGGGGGAGTCTTCTTCTTATCGTAACCCACACATGTAAGCCATATATTGTGTTTCAGCCAAGTCGACACAATCGTGATTGCTCTCGGATGAAAAAACAACACTACTAGGCCTGACTCGAGATTCGAGCCCTGGATCTCCCAGATGATGAGATGCATAGCTTCTAAGTAATTACCTTAGAGAAAATTTCAGATAACTAAAAGTCCTTCGTGCAATGTGGTTGTACATGTCATGCATTTTGAAGAAAAAAATATGTAAAATTGGATTTACACTTGTAAGTAGTAATAATAAGTGCATTTATATTTAAAATATTGGTATATCTATACCAAACGTATGTGTGGTGGCATTAATGTAGGCCAACTCTCCTGTATATATATATATATATATATATATATATCCCAAATTTCGTTTTCCCAAATTCGAATTTATCATGCCAAATTCCAATATCTTGTCCAAATATCTTCCAAATTCCGATTGAGAATTTGGAAATCGGAAATGTGATTGGATAACGACAGATTATGTCGGAGTGAAATTATAATTTTGGAATATGGATTGGGCCGGATATTGGAATTTGAGAATTTGAATTTGGATTGGGGAGATATCGGAATTTTGATTTGAGAAACGGGAATCAAATGTTCCTTAATATTATTGTAGCAAACCTAGAAGGGTATAGTTACAAAGTAACACGTCGAGGTGATAAAATAATATTCACTACAATGGGATTGGATACAAAGATTAGTTTGACTGGTTTTGGAAATGTGAAACGAAATGGTGGAATTGGAATTCAGTGTGATTGGGAACGGGAATTCAGATTTGGAACTGGTATTGAAATATGTGGGAAATGGGATTTCAATTTGAATTTCGGAATCGTTAGTGGGATTGGAAATATTGAAAGGGTGTGGAATTTGCATTTGGGGTGAACTAGGCCAGATATTGCATTTGGATTGAAAAATCGGAATTTGGAAGATAGTTTGGACAAGAAATTAGAATTTGGAATGATAAATCGGAATTTGGGAAAACTAAATTTGGGATATGACAAATGGAATTGAGAATGGGAATTTGGATTGGGGGGTACTTAGATTTGGGAAACGAAATTCTAAAATTAGAATTGGTATGGGTATTGGAATTGGAAATTGGAGAATTCGGGAAATGAATTTAGAAAATTGAATTTGGAATTGTATATAGGGAAATATGATTTTAACTTAATCGTGGGTTGGTGGAACGGGGAATTCGGATTTGGAAATGGACATGGTATTGGAAAAAGACAAGTTGGAAGGGGATTTTAATTAACTTTTGGAAAATTGGGTAGGGCCGAATATTGGACTCTTGTGTTTGGAAATCGAAATTGGAATATCAGAAATGAGATTGAGAATTTACATTTGGGCCTGTTGTTAGAATTTGGATTTTTAAATCGGAATTAAGATATGGGAAATGATATTGAGAATTGGATCTTGAATTATTGTCGTGAATTTGGAAACGGGAAATGTGTTTGGAAATGACAAGTTGGATGGTGATTATAATTAAGATTTGAAATTTTCATTTGGCAATAAAAATTGGGATATGATAAATGAGATTGAGAATTTGGATTTGGGCCTAGTATTATAATTTGGATTTTGAAATCGGGATTGAGATATGGGAATTGATATTGATAATTGGATCTTGAATTATTGTTGATAATTTCGAAATCGGAAATGTGATTGGAAAATGACCGATTATGTCGGAGTGAAATTATAATTTCGGAATATGGATTGGGCCGAATATTGGAATTTGAATTCGGATTGAGAATTCGAATTTGGATTGGGGAGATATCGGAATTTTGATTTGAGAAATGGGAATCAAATGTTCCATAATAGTATTGTAACACATCTAGAAGGGTATAGTTAATGCATGGGTTCGAGTCCCAATGCTGCATTAAATTTATTGGAAGATGGTAAATGGATTGAAAAATTGGGGAATTGGATGTGGGTATATAGAAATTAAATAGGGATTAGGAATTTAAATTAGATTTGGAAAGTGGAATTGGTTAGAAATGTGATTAGAAAATTGGATTGCACAGCCTTGAATTAGGAAACGCAATTTAGGATTGATAATGGGACCGTGGGTTGGAAATATAAAAAATAAATGGGATTGGAAAATTTCACAATGGATGGGAGTGGAATATTACGAAACTACTGTAGTATTGGAATTGTGAAATAAAATCCAGAAATGAAGTTTGGATTCGAAAAGTAAATATCGATTGGAGCCATGAATTAGGAAATGGTCTTGCATACCAAGATTAGTTCGGCTGGTTTGGGAAATATGAGTGTTAAATATATGACTATGCCGCGCCTACTTAATAGAGGATATAAATAACACCATAATTAATTTTGGGAGGAAGCAGATCACTGGAGTACGCTACTAAAATGATTTAGGGATGGGCGTTGCTTGACTGTTGTTTGTCTCACAGATGACCGCTGGACTGAGATGCACAGATTAACGTCACATGCAAGATATGTGCCGAACATGCACATACTGGCACAGATAAACGTAGGGCTACGCCTGATCCTGGACAGACGTGTATGTTAGGCCAAAAGTTCAATAATTCGATAAACCACGTCTTTCGATTCGATAAACTAAGGAAGCCTATCTATCGGTAATCCAGTTTTTCTGCGTAAACCAGGTTTATCGATCGATAAAACGAGTTTATCGATCGATAAACTTGGTTTATTAAATGGAATATCTTAGTTTATCGAATCGAAAATATTGTTTTATCGATCGAAAAACGTAGCTTCTCAACCGATAATCTGCCTGCTAATTATCTCGCAGTCTTGGTGATGAGCCCGATTATATACAGGCGCGTAGCCAGGAATTGTCCAAGGGGGGGGGGAGCGAATTCATACAATTTTCCGGAATTATACTGATCGCCGTCCATCGACTATCTAAGCAGAGCGCCAATTCGTTTGGCGCAGAACGTAGCGAAAATTTTGGGTCTTTCAAAGGGCTTATACGCAAAATGGTGCTATCGTTTCCATCTGTGTGACTATATTTTTCAAAGTGGAATAAGCCTTTTTAGTAGTTTAAAATAAAAAATGGATAAGACGATATGGTCCGGTGAGGGTCGCCCCTCCTTTATAAGAAAATTGTTAATTTTAAAGTTGCCTAAAAGACAAACTGTGTAATAGTTTGGCCTAAATATTATAAATTCAGCTTTGATATAATTTAGGAGCAGTCTATCCTAGTCATAATAACTAATTGTTAACATTTTGAAGATAGGCATGATCATATCGGATACTAACAGTTGCAAAAATGCAATCTCAACATAAGATCCGAGTTTGAATGCCGGAATCATGTCATTACTATCTCTGAAGAAAATTTGATTTTGATTTTGTAAGTTGCTCAGGAGACCAATTATGCGATATATCGACCCAAAGAGGGTTTATAAGTAGACTAATTCAGTATAATTCCGGAAATTTTTAGGAGTTTGCCCCCTCTTGGATAATTTTTAAAAGTAATTTAGCATATTATATATGGCCTATGCAAACAATTATGCAAGGGCTTGGCTATGCGCCTGCTGGCTGTTTGGATGAATTACGGATACAAAATATAACTCCCTTGTCGATTGCTTTAGTTGATCAATGGCTGGCTAAATTGGTAAATTGTGGTAAACTATATAAAAAACAGCTAATGTCTGAAGAGAAAAACACTTAGATTGCAATTGGCCTACGGATGCTAGGCGAAGAATTAATTAATTGACTTATTAAAGGGACTCTATGAAGACCAGCTGTACAATGTATCACACTTTTTAGATTAACATTTATTAATGTTGGAATTATTATTGATGTAACATAAACATATCCTAATGTTACTGGTGGTTGCATTGACAATGGATAAATGCCTTTAAAATCATATGTATTAGTTCAGTGAATGTAGGACACATTGACTTCAATAGAGTGAACGGCGAATGTATTGACCTAACAGTATTTACATTTATTATCTACTACTTCTATTATCAACAATATAGAATAATTTAAGGGAATTATTTGGACACAAATTGTTAATAGGCAAACAGTTATATAGGCCTATGTTGATGACTGGTTAAAATGGTAAATTCTGGTAAACTCTAGAAAACAGCTAAATGTATGAAGAGAAAACACACTTAACTTTGGTCTATGGATGCTAGACAATGTATCTGATTAATATTTATTAATGTTATACTTATCATTGATATAACATATTAAATGTTGATTGCGTTGAATGTAACGCACATTGATATCACTACAATGAATAGCGAATTGACTCGAACAGTATTTACATCCATTATCCTATTGCAACAAAACTGATATATGAAAATGTCAATTTCAATCCTGTATGACTGATTTGGACTACCCCCGGTCAAGATTGTCTTCAACCACTCGCCGCCTACCTTTACCTATCCTTAGAGAACAAAACGATTTTCAAGTCAATCATTTCCTGACAGATTCTCATGATTACTCCGAGAAATAACATGAACACCCATGAGGAGTATCTTCACGGGAATATGACGGATGATATTAGCAGCTTATCATTGTCACCCGAAGCCAGGATATGGTTGATGCCGGATTTATGAAATGTCAATTATCCTATGGCTGCACTTACAGATCCTCTTTGTATTAAAAGAACCAGCTTACACTTACACTATGCAATACAACAACTATATGCATGTATTGTGAAACCAAATCAAACTCACTCTTACATACTAATAATCAACCAGTACTTATTTTGAGCATATTATAATTTAGCGTACATTCCTTACTGTTTTTTAAAAGAACAAAAATAGCCTTTTATAAAAGTTTTTGCAACTTATCATAATGTAGACATATGAAGTAGTCTGCATTTGAGGGAATACTATTTTTTTTTATCCCACGCCCATATTGTCAAACACATGTTCCCGTTTCATTGACATCAGTTTGAAGATGAAGATTACCAATCTAGTAAAGAACTATCTTCAGATAATTATAGTCACTGCTGTGATTATAGGCCTAACATATGACACACGGGCACAATATTCCCGTTTAATTGACATCAGTTTGAAGATGAAGAATACCATACTAGTTTAATAATATAAGAACTGTCTTCATATAATAATATGTCACTGCTGTGATTATAGGCCTAACGTATGACACGCTGGCACAATGTTCCTATTTAATTGACATCAGTTTGAAGATGAAGAATACCATAATAGTTCAATAGTATAAGAACTGTCTTCATATAATATGTCACTGCTGTGATTATAGGCCTAACGTATGACACGCTGGCACAATGTTCCAGTTTCATTGACAGATCAGTTTGAAGATGAAGAATAGCATACTAGTTTAATAGTATAAGAACTGTCTTCATATAATATGTCACTGCTGTGATTATAGGCCTAACGTATGACATGCTGGAACAATGACGTCATAATTGGGAAAATGTGGACTTTGCATAC
Organism: Scotoplanes globosa; assembly: GCA_027575025.1. Taxonomy (NCBI): domain Eukaryota; kingdom Metazoa; phylum Echinodermata; class Holothuroidea; order Elasipodida; family Elpidiidae; genus Scotoplanes; species Scotoplanes globosa. The sequence goes on along the minus strand of JAODAI010223401.1, from coordinate 4,309 downwards.
AAAATGAATTAACATATGCCTTAATATATGATTTTCTGTGTTAAATTTTCAACCAAAAATGTTTTTATTCAATTATAATAATATCACAATAACAAGCATGACAAAAACTGAAAATTTATATTTTGAGGATTATTCCACTTACTTTCATATTTGCAGACAAATGCCTCCTTTTGGGATGATGGGTTACATATAATAATAAAATCAGTTGGATAGGGTAGGGATAATTTTTATTTTAAAGTCTAAGTAATGCTAAAATCTGTCATTTTTCATTAAAAATATCTCTCATTGTGGTTGATTATTCTTGAATATAGTGCTACTGTAGTTTGAAGAATACCCAACAAAATACACTGGCACATATACATAGGCATATATTTTTAACTGTAACTCAATATTGCTATTTGGGACTTCCGATTAATTTTGTCAGAGTAGGTGGTCACAACTAGAATGTGAGAAAACAATTATCTATCTAATCATGGTTTAATTATATCTTTATCTCTACTTCCTGGATCCTTAACAAGGGGTGGAGAAGAATACACTAAACCGACTGCTGCATTATTGGCATTATTATAATGTACCATTATGTGATATTGCGGTTACTGTAACTAAATATTGATATTATGATGCTATAATATCCATTAATCAAATTATTTTGTCAATTACTTCAATCTGGACATGAAAATATTTTATTAATATACCATAAAGGGGAATTTATGCCTGGAAATATTTTTTTATAATAATAATAATAATCGGCCTGGAAGGCTTATTTAATATTACGACGCTAAGCGACCACCTAAGTAGGAGAAATTTATGAATTGGATGACCATCCAATTCATAAATTTGAAGTCAAATTTGGATTTTTTTATATTGAGAAAGTCGTTCGCATTGGATAACCGTGATTCTCTCGGATGAAAACTCCACACTACTAAGCCCGACCAGGGATTCGAACTCTGTATATCTCCCAGTTGCTGAGATTCATAGCTTCTATTCATAGATTTATATGTAATGGTTAATATAATTATCTATAATATGTTGCAAACAGCATCAAAATGGCCCTTATACTTTTCGAGACATAGGTCTAAGCAATTTCAACTTGAAATGGGAGGTGACATTCTGAAGGAAATTGGCTTGAGTAAGTTAAATTATTACATCACCGGTCCCATACACACTCAATGTTGGTGTATTTCTATATATTTCAGTATATTTATATATTTTTTAAAAATAATTTCATACTATTTGCTGTAAATTGTTGTCTTGGTAAATATATTTGTGTAAAATTGCTAAGAATAAATAAATACATGTTTTGGTAGTTGTAATAAATACCTGAAAATAAATTGAAATACAAAGCAATTGAAAGTGTAGGGGATGTCATAATTATGCTTACTTAAAGTCAATTATATTAAAAATGGCAGCCTCCATATATCGAGCATGTCAAAGTTGAAACGTCCATATTTTGAAATTTTTTAGGGCAATTTCAATTTTCCTTGCCCTTAACACTGGGCTATCTCGACTCCTCCATATTGTACACAATTGTATACGCTATCAATACAGTATACTCGGTACAGGAGAATGCATGGGTAAAGACACATTTAAATATAGTGCAGTTATATCAATATGTACATCTACTTGATAATGAATAGACCTTCTGCATGTGATGTCATATCAATGCATATATCAGTACAGTGCCCCCTTGAATCTGCAGACAACCATTGCTGATTGGCTGTACACAGTACATGTTATGTTGTTTCTTTACATCTGGCGCCATCTTGACCGCCCACGCAGAAGTAATTACGGGACGAAAGTAGATAAAAGACATCAGTGAGACTGAATAATCAAATCTGTCACTCATTACATGATATTAGATTTTAAATATTTTCTGTCAGAATATAAAACGTTATTTTAAACACTGTTTGAATTGATACACTAGAGCTACAGTACATCATTATATTTGCAGCTGGATGGCAACACAATTATGCCCAATTTGTACACTGGTACTGAAGCTATAAATACATGTATCATGTGAGGTTTGTAGAGTGTTAAGGTTGACCATTTGATTTTTATTATACTAACAGCTTGGTATCTATCACAGATATGGCTTAGAACAACTGACAGTGCTGAAAGGGTGAGAAGTCTTATTTACGTGGCTTATATCTATTTGATGGTTTGAAATGAACATATACAATTTTTTTTACCAAACTCCCACTACCGATGGTTTTTGAATCCTAGATGAGAAAATTGATATTGCGAGAGTGTACGCTATATGTATAACAAAAAGTTAATAAAGATTTATAAACTACTCATCACATGCACTTATAGGTCTACATGTACAGCACAGTGTAGGTTATATGCAGGCATTAATTTAACAAAGACTGAATTAAAAGAGTTCTGCGGTGCGATGAAGTAGTTTGTCATAACTTGCAGAATACCAGAGTGACTTCACATTAAAATATATTAACATATAGCTCCGGTAATGAACAAAACGACTTAAACCAATAGTAGTATTATACCAGTATTAATCATTAACCTTTTGTTGGTACCAGCCAACAAATTAATTCACTTTTATTGAAAACAGCACAATGTAGACAATTTCAAGAAAAATATTTTGATTTCTATGTAATTTACAAAAACATTATTATAATAAATATATCACAGATGTTTTGATGCCATTGATTTTCATCTGTGAAAGAATCACTGAAAAAGATAGATAGTTTTCCATGGTAGTATTAATAGTACTTCAACGTGATAGCTAGGGCCACAACAATACTGCTCCCGCCTATATGTGTATTAAACTAAAATGGCAGATAGTAGTACATAGACCTAACCTACTTCACTATTACAAGTTTAGAAGGGATCAAGTTCCAGTTACACTACATGTCTACGAGGATAACTTTGTTTGAACTACATTAAACTAGCAAAAAGCAATGAAGCCATGACTTCAATATATCTACCATACACAACCCTAGTACAAAAGTAGTTACTAAATAGTGAATACTGATAGCCCTCACACAGAATTATGGCAGACCCCAATCTCAAGGATTGATGATGCGCAAGTTCACAAGTTATTGTATAATGGAGCATCCACTTGTAACCAACGGCAACTCTAATTTGCCATTGATTCTATTACGTTTTTCGTTGTCCTATTCACGCCGCACGCATCCAAAATAGACTATCAATACCCACTTTACATATTAAAACCATTATACGGCTTGGTGAATTAGCCACTGTCCTACTTTTTTGTTGGTTTGATTCACGCACACAAACACTACACTTTGAACCACGGTATCATGCTCCATTAAATATTGCATATATTACCATATTATATGCAGCACAATCGTCAAAGACGCCACAAATAAATTGACACTCATCTGCAAATTGAGGTGGATATATTTAAATTCAAAGTGGCTCAGATGTCACGACTAACAGGAATCAACACACACAGTAACAATAGACCGCGTAAATGGCAGATTAAGAATCTTACGTAAGCAGGAACCTCAAAAAATATTATGATAAACTTGTTGGCTGGAAGCCAAACATATGTTTGGGGCACTAATTAAGATGGCAGCAGACATCCAAATTAGAAGATATAAAATATAAAGGGAATGCCAGTATTTTACATTAATTTATAGATTGATTAGTTACATGTAGTTATTGTAATATATGAGTCATATTACTTTATGTTGATGGAGTACACCTGAGACAGTTGATTCAATATGAGTAATACACAGATAATACTGTTATACATGTGGTTAATTAACAACAATAAGGTCACATAAAGCCATATAAGTATGGGTATTCAATATTTCAGGTATATACCATTTATTCAACCAATAGGAGGATTAGGCAAAAATGCACAATAGGGGGAAATTAAGAAACCACCAATAAAAACGATCGCTACAACGTGTTACCACAGTATGTCACATACGGTGACTTCGATTGGTGTCTAGCGCAAGATATATACTTCTTCGGCTTTCTCCTTATTGGATTTTATCTACAATAAGGGGGAATACCTATCCTTTTTTATAATAGTGTTATTAAGTTATAAAGAGTTAAACTGCTTCATTATGAAATGAAACATGTATAATTTAATTAGAATGGTATTTATACATATTCCTATTGATAATTGAAATATATATATGAAACTAAAGAGAATTTCGCTAAAAAACATTGGTTCCCCACAGGTTGTTAATTCCCTACTACCAAAGGGTAAAATCCAATTTTACTGTAAGTGTGGCGGGACGGAATTTGACAGATGTTTCCGCTGCCACGATGTCTGTGTTCGGTTGATAGATGTTTAATGATATTAATGTAAATA
>JAODAI010223290.1:0-10410 GCA_027575025.1 Scotoplanes globosa | reverse complement strand
GCCATGGTCTCAAGCCCGTAAATACATGCTGGAATAACACATGTACCCAGTATTTTCCCTTTTAATTTCTTTGAAATGTGCCTATCTGCCATAACCCCCTCGCCATTTCTCCAGGTCAGAGCCCCTGACTGAATTATCTTACGCACCTCCCCATCAGATAGTCCATCGCCAGATATCATACCCCTAGACATGTAAAACTATCCCTCTGCTTAATATCTATTCCTGCTATGGCAATACACAACTCCTGTCGCTCCAAACCTATCATGATATTAAATAATATTTTCCATGATGGTATTTTACTCAAAATATCTACATGAACGTTACTACTCTTACATTGGGGGAGATTTTAATGTTTATTTGCTCAATCTGAATGCTTCCCATTTTACTAATAATATAGCTACATTTATATTTTACTCACATATTAATTGCAGAACTCGAGTTATATTGTAATAGTGTAACATTAATCGATACTATATCTTCAGTAATATTTCACCAACCTTTTTGTAAAATCAACATTAATATCTTCAGGATATATTTCATACTGATTTATCTGAACCTTTTCCCATATTCACTTCCTGTAAATAAACTCAATGCCACTATTTTAAATAACAAATGTAGCCTACGTCACTATTCTAAACACAACATACAATCATTTGTATTCCGCAATTGAACAACTTAATTGGTATGATATTTTAATATTATATTAACCTTGGGTTTAATTTATTTTTGGAACATATTCTACAGCAGTCACCATGATTACTTTCCATTCATCCAAATTTATACCAAAGGAAGAAAGGTTAAACGACCTTAGATCTCTTTGATGATTCTCAAATCCATCAAAAAGTATGAAATATTTTATGAAATAATGCTTCGATCAGTATCTAGAAATAATAAGTTATGTTACATAGACTATCGAAATAAATTTACTTATATCAAGCGTATATATATTATTTTTTACCGTGAAACTTTTGATAATAATACATTTGATATCGCAATGCATAATATTAACAACATTCGATATAATACAAATCAAAGTCAAGCTGCTTACCTACGAGTTTTAAAAATGGCAATCTTCAGTTAACAGGTACAGTAACGATATATACTATTATATTGTATTGTAAACGTGATTATACCTTTATATAAAAATCACTTGCACATATGTTTAACAATCCATTGAGGAACGGGATATTTCTGGATCATCTTAATTAAAGCCGTTCCTATTTTCAGAAAGGTGACCCAGATCATTTACCCAATTATCGACCAAATTCAATTATGTCATGCTTCTCAAAAAAATCGAAAGAATTGTTTTCAGTAGAATGAAAACTTTTCTAAATAAATATGATATATTTTTCCTGGAAATATGGATTTCGTCAAAATCATTCGACCAAACTTGCACCAGCAGATGTCAATGCCAAATTATCGACTTCTTCATAAAATAAAGAACATTCAATTGGTGTATTTCTAGATCTCGCTAAAGCATTTGACACAATTAACCACGGTATATTAATTAAAAAATATCCGTTCATGGTATTCGAGACACTTCCCTATGTTGGTTTATAAATTACCGAAGAGATGGGAAACAATTTGTCTCCTGTAATAACAGTGATTCAACATTAAATTAAAATATTGTGTCCTACAAGGTACCAAACTGGGACCACTTGTATTAATAATTTTACATATAAATGGTATTTTCAAAGTAACTCTAAATTCATCAATAGTTGTATTTGCGGATGATACAAATATTTATATTCCAAAGATTTTACATAAAATATTCAAACATTGGAATATATTTTGTTCGAAATTAATTAAAGCATTTCTCAGATTGGTTAATTTGCATCAAATAAACTTTTTCAAAATGTCAACAACACTAACTATATTGTATATAATTGCAATATTCACCAATTTTTATATAAACTCTCATGTGGGTGATTTGAGCTATATGAATTAATTCATTCGAGTATCACTGATGATATATGTTGTGATATTCATTATAGTACCCTTCCAATATGTCACTTGTGGTCCACTTACCGACAACTTCGCAGCATTGAGTTCGTCTTTAACAGAATGAAGTTCTCTGGCAGCTCTCTGTCGCTCGGCTTGTAAGTCTTCTCGGTATTGTACAATCTATGGACCAACAATTAATACTTTGAATTACTACACATCAAGTATTTATTCTTACTGTAGTCTTAGGAGTTGGTGGAGGTTCAGGATCAATTGATGTGGACTGTGTACCGATCTGTATTTGCCGTTACAACAAATATCAATAATTTCTTACTGATAAGACAATTACAATGAGGATAAAACTTTTTTTGACATGTGCACCTCCTAACAATGATTTTTGTGTAACAAATATGAGTATTTACCAAGGTAGAAAATACGGACAACTCGAAAGGCCATAACAAAAAGGATGCCAAAACAATGAACACTATCGTAGAAAATACCACATATTGAAGTTAGTGAGAAATCGAATGGAAAAGACATTACCGAGTACCCATTATGCCACTAAAATGAAGTGGAGATGGATAGGGCATGGCATGTTGTTCGGCTTACATATGATCGATGGACTATAATATAAGATGCATATAGTGGATACCACTAAATGGGGAAAAGCAGGTGCAGACACAACACCATATGGACATATGGCATCACTTGGATAGGCGGCACCAAACACATGGCAGATATTTTCACATGATCCCACAGACTGGAGCAGACGAAGGGATGTAATATGTATTAGTATTTGCTGAAGATTAACTGATGGTCCAGTTTCTGTTTTTACAGAAATTATCTTTCTCATAATGGACTGCAAAACTAGTGTATAACAGCCCGTGAATGGCTCAGACTGAGAACATCATCTTTCAAAGAGGACATGGAATCCAAGAAAATAACCAATTAATCCAAGATGTATTTGAAGCAGCGCTGGCGTGCGCATGAAATGTAAGGTGGGGGAGAAGTTTGCGATACCAAATGTTAAGCACTTTTCCTCTGACTATCACATACCGAAACAAAATACGTTGCTTCGTGCCGAGTAAACAACACAATTCGCTCAGTACTCTCGCATTTCATCGTAATTTTATGTACCATTTGCTAACGGCGGTCAGCCAAACTCTTCCCAAGGCTGACGTATTTCCCCCATTTGGTTCCATTACTCATGGTTAATTGCAAAGGTGCACGGGTAGCCGTGACTTGAATTATATAGCGCTTTTCCTGCATAGGACCACCAGATCATACCTGGCAGCGATCCATAAAATGTTATATAATATACATATATATTTACTACGGTACCCCTAACACATGCAATGTTCATGAAAATTAAAGATATAATAATCATAATGAAGTGTGAAAAGATTAGTTTTACAATACTTCATAAAATGGATCAATGTATCCCATGATTTGACAATTTCTGGTAATTGATTCCAAAATACAGTCATTTCCAAATGCAAAACATGAACTGCCATAACAATTTATATTTGAATGTGGCTGTATTATTTTATCTTTACAGGAAGAGCGCAACTTGCTAGAAGTTTTATAAGTATGCATCAGTTTGAAATTAATGAAGTTAGAAGAACTTATAACTTTCAATATTGGTATATTTGCAAATCATTGCTAAGTGAATCAATTACTTATAGGGACATGGTGATATACTTTACGAAATTCATTATGTTACCCTCATTTTTTTGCCCACTTACCGCCAACTTTGCAACTTTGAGTTCTTCTTTTACAGAATCAAGTTCTCTGTTGGCTCTCTGTTTTTCTTGTCGCTCGGTTCCAAAGTCCTCTCGGAATTGAACAATCTAGTAAAACAATTACTATTTTGAGCTACCACACATCAATATAATATATATATAGTGTAGGCATATACGTTACTAATGAATAGTAATATTTTTGTTGGTTTATACAGACAGTGTCAATGCTTTAGAAATGGTTTATATAAGTATTCTTCTTACATGTGTAAGTTTCACATCGGTGATTTGAGCTACATTAATTAATTCAATCTAGTAACACTGATGATATATGGTGGACATTCATGATAGTACCCTTACAATACTTCACTTGTGGTGCACTTACCGACAACTTCGCAGCTTTGAATTCTTCTTTAACGGAATTAAGTTCTCCGACGGCTCTCTGTCGTTCTTTGCGCTCGGTTCGTAAGTCCTCTCGGTATTGAACAATCTATAGACCAACAATTAGTATTTCCAGTTACTACACATTTAATCTATTTGGACTATGTACCGATCCTTATTTGCCGTCACTACAAATATCAATAATTTCTTAATGATAAGACAATTACAAGGTGGATACAAACTTTTTTGACATGTGCACCTCAACAATGATTTTTGGGTGACAAGCTTGACATTTAGCAATGTAGAAAATACGGACAACTCAAAAGGCCATAACATGAAGGATGCCAAACAAACATCGCAGGGGTGTGTGAGTGGGGGGATTTATCCTCCTCTGAAAATAGTTTTTTTTATCCCCTCTTCATATTTTTTGCGGGGTGGATTTTTCATCCTAAAAATGAAAAATAATCATCTGCAATATGATATGTTAGGGTACACAAATAGCTGAATTCATCAACTTAAGTACAATTAAATACCACAAATACAACTGAAGGACCTTTTTGTCAGTGTAAACTAAACAAATCAGGAAAAAAATGAAGAAACCCCGGAAGAAATATTTTTTTTTGGGGGGGGGGTATGGTATTGTCCCAACCCACAATTTCCACAATTTTCACATATTGAAGGTAGTGAGAAATCGAAGGAAAAAGACATTATCGAGTACCGGGTATGCCACTTAAATGAAGTGGAGATGGGTAGGGCATGTAGTTCGGCTTACATGTAGTTCGGCTTAGTTCGGTGTAAAATAAGATGCATATGTTGGATACCACCACATATGGAAAAACAGGTAGACGGCAGGATATAAGACACAAAATACCTGACATATGTGTCCACATGATTCCACAGACTGGAATAAACAGACGAAGCGTGTAACATGCATTGGCTTAACATTACTTAACTTAAGTGGTGGTTCATTTCCTGCTTTTAAGATTTTCTTTCTCATAATGGACTGCAGAACTAATGTATAGAAGCCTTTGAAAGACTCAAACTGACAACATCAGGGAATCCAAGAAATTAACCAATCAATCGAAGATGCATGTATTAGAAGCAGCACTGGCCCGGCGCATGAGTTGTAAGGTGGGGGAAGTTTGCGATACCATATTTTTCAGCACTTTCCTCCGACCTAATACATACCGAGAAAAATTACGTCTCTTCGTGCCGAGGAGGAAACAACATAATTAGCCCATACTCTCGCACTTTCCCTAATTTGATATACCATTTTCTAACGGCGCTCAGCCAACTCTTCCCAAGGCTCACGCATTTCCCCACTACATTACCTATGACTGATTACAAAGATGGTAGCCGTTCCACGGTCCCTACTTTGCGATACTTGTGGATAATAATATTAATAATTATGTAGCTCTTTTCCTGCATATGACCAACAGCTCCTACCTGAAATTGCTCCACAGTTAAATAAAAACGTTATATAATGTGCATATGTACCACCATGCATGTTCATGAAAATTAAAAGTATATTAATCATAATAAAGTGTAAAAAGATGAGTATTACGAAACTTGTTAAAATGGATCAATGTATTACATGATTTGACAATCTCTGATAAACAGCTAAACATTTACTCCTATAATAATTTATATTTGAAAGTGGCTGTACTATTTGGTCTTTACAGGAAAAGCGCGAGTTGCGCAATTAATCAGTTCACCAATGTAAAGTGGCTGATTTAATTTAAACCCACATAAGGTAATAAAAAGGACTATGAGGACAATGTAAGACTTAATAAAAAGTCAGTGCAGATCAAATGAGTGTACAAGTATTGTGTCTAGCAGCTGTGTATTTATTTTTTTAAGCTTACACATCTTTTGATTTGCTAATCCAAACAAAAGACAGTTACAAAAATCAAGCTTTGAAGGCATAAATTGAAATTTCACCACTCTTTTGATCGAGAAGTTTCCTTTATAGGAAATATTTTAAAGTTGCATATTAACACCGCAAACAAGTCTTTGAAATATGATAACGCAAATACAATGTGTTATCAAACTATGCTCCAAGCATTGTTAATTTATTGAATGTCCATTAAAAACCCGAAATAGAATATCAATAGTATATTTATTAAATTTGGAGCGAAAAATTATAAATTGTGTTTTTCTATGCTAAGCATTTACGAGTGATTATTGGAAAAGCTCACGCATACAGCTTTCCATTGTATTAAAAGTAGATAATATATCACATTCATTAAACCCAACTTACATGGACTATATTTTATGTTGACCTGTCAGGGGGGTGGGGTCTCCCATGGAATCTCAGCCGGGGAATATCCGAATGACTTGAAACTTAGCTTACCTACAGAAAAAACATGTTCTGAACAACATGATGTCAATTTTTCGTAATTATGCTAATTTGTCATGTTATTAGCTAATTATAACATTAATATCATTTCACATTTATTTCCGCAAAATACCTGAAATTACACAATATCTTACTTGAAATATAATGTAACTTCATTATAGCCAAATATAAAGAAACATGGTAGGCAAAACCTATACTAGGAATAAATTATCGAACTTTTTACGAATGAAAAAATGATATTAATGTGGTATTTTAGTATTTTCTTATGTATTTCATTGTTTTTGATGTTTTTAGATATTTTCTATGTATTTTATTCTACTGTATTGTATTGTTTTACTTTTTGTATCATATTGTTTCGAGGTGAAATGGATTGTATCTGACAACAAAATCAGACTTACACAACACATTATATGTCAACCAATGTATAAATAACAGTATTACAACACCAGCAGAATCTTTATTTACAAGGTTTAGTGTACAAACATATGCAATAATGGCACATTTATAAAGCATACCCTTTTAAAATTCAGGTGACACCAATCCGATTTGGGCGGGAATGGTGTCAACACATCATGTGCAAGAAAAAAAGAAAAAAGTCATAGAAGAAAAAATATACACTGAGAGGTTACGATTCCAACGTCAAAACTGTGTAGGATGGAATTATCCCCCCCCCCACACACCCGTGTAAGTAAGGGTTAAAACAGATATATAAGTGTACGTCATCAGCATATTGATGAAAAGAGAAACCATTCTTACGAATAGTGTCCACCACCCCTTCAACTTGAAGGTGATAACAATATAGGTCCCAAAACAGAACGTTGTGGCACTCCCTAAATAATATTATATAGACTTAACATTTGTACCACCATAGTAAAATTTTATGAACAATTTTCATTAGTTAAATAATAAGCAATCCATGCAGGAGTAATTTGAAGATTTGGATTAAAAGATTATTCTACCTTACCTGAGCTTCTAAGATGTCGGTTTCTTTCGATACAGTCCTCGTATCTGGGTTTCCTCTTCGTGAGGACATGTCCAGACGTGATGTAGATTCTGATGATGTATAAAGCAACAAAATTATTGAGTACGAAATCATATATTCTAGCTACAGTTTATGCCTATGCCAATTTTCATGTTTGTAGCACAAAATGCGCAATTATGCACCTATATGATAGACTATATTATATTTACGATTTTCGATTATTTCGACATTTATACGATACAGTTCATGCACTTGGTGGGTGTAAGGTGATTGTTAAACACACATCCTCTGCGTCCCCTCTTTTTCTCTAAAAAACATTAATTATGTATTTGTAGAAGTTGGAATACATCAAAAAGTTAACTTGCTTTAAAACGACATACTGTTGTCATCACCATAACTACCACGTTTTAATTAACCGTTTGTGTGTATTGATAATCTGGTGTACCTCTGTTTAACAGCATCTTCTAGATATAGGTGAATATTCGTGTGTCAACCTCCTTGTGTAACCATGGAGAGAGCCACACTACGTTGTACATACCACATGAATATGATATGCGCTGTTACTTGCTCGTTGAAATGGATATAGTCAACGTTGCTTGAAAAAAGGAATAACTCAAGTTTGTTATCGTCGATTATGAGACCCTCTTACCAATTTATGGGTAAGTTAGCACTGGACTCTACATTTACTCCTCTGATTCGTTCGTTGGCTTTCAAGCCGACTGTGTGGGTATCCTTCACACACAACATATACCATGCATACATGCAGTACTTGGTTTCTGGAGTAGGCTTATAGCAAGCATAGTTCGGGAAAATTAATTAACCAGACCGTAGTATATTACAAATTGTTGCATTGGTCACAGTTAAATATGATAACTTCTACATGATAGAAGAAAGCCCTCCATGTAGTTCATTAAGTCTGATTTATATCCAATCTTCATTTTGATTGTGAGGGTTGAAAGCAATACTTTGTTTTGAAGCTTGAAGAACCCAAGCTTCAAAACTAAGGATGACACATTGTTTGAATGCAAACAACAGGGCTGATTCTGCAGTATTACTATTAGTAGGTTATTTTTGCAATATTAGGGGTATAACTAATACATTTGATGAGTTCTATGGTCTGTTGAAGACGTTGATCCATGAATTATCGGTGTTGCACGGATATTTGGATTAATGTTATAGCTGTTCTAATGCTTGCTGTGTTTGCAATTCGTGGTTATATTTTGGATAGGTGGATAATGTTAGAGGTATCGGTGATGGAGTTCTTCTATATATTAAACAGGACTTACAGTACAACCAGAGGGAGGATTTACTTCATGATTACCAATTACGTCACGGGTGCGAGATGCAGGTGGGAAGAGTGGTTAGGAAGGGATCAGAGTTGCATATTAATTGGTGTGATTTCTAGGTCTCCAATAATCCTCCGTGAATGATCTGTTGTTATCGTTAATGTTGTTTCTACTCATGATCGTATTATCATGGGTGATTTTAATTATCCGGATATCTCTTGGGAGGATGCTGTTGGTGGGGGTCTAAGGGTAGGGATTCCCATGATTTATTACGGGGCGCTTTCCCACATCAACGTGTGTTACTTGATACTACATGTGATAATATTTTGGATCTTGTGTTGGTAGTAGTGATCACTAGGTTATTGGTTTCGATGTGGTGGTTAATCATTTTACAGCTAGGAGTACATAAGTTGTTCCCAACTTTTGTGAGTGGTATGTTGATGGAATTGCTGCTTATTTGACCAATATTGAATGGCATAATTGTTTTCAGAGCCCAGATGATTATTATTTTATGACTTCTGGAGATTATTTTGGTAGTTGAACATATACGTGAAAACGTTCTTCCGTGCACACTACGCGCAGCAGGAAACGTATATAGACCGGTTTAGATGATCACTCGGATTCTATGAGAAATTAAGAGTAAGCGCAAGCTGTGGCGACTATTTAAGTTAAATATATCTTTTAATATTCTTGATAGATTTAAGGACAAAGTTACGTCTTGTTAGGCGCTTAATCTCAAGTGCTAAGTTTGCGTTTGAGAAAAATCTAGCTAATAATGCTAAGGATGGTCTTAGGGTTGTTATGGGTATATTAGGTCGAAACAGAGGGCTACTAAAAAGATGATGCTGGTCTTTTTATAAATTCTGACGCAAATACGCTGGTTAGTGATAATCAGGGTATGGCTGTTGTTTGAATATTTTATGCATCTGTTTTTCAGAATGAGGGTACTGATCGATTTATCAGGTCGGACCGTTAATAATTGTCCATTTTTTGTAGGGTCAATCACTTTTTCTTCAGCCATTGTAGAAATCAGATTAAGTACTCAATATAAGGCTTCTGCACGGGCCTGAAAAATATCCATTCCTCTTTGTTGAGGACTTTCGCATTTTTGCTGCCACGCTTAGCATACTTTTTCTGTGTTCTATTATCAATGAGGGTTCCGGCAGATTGCATGTGTGTTACTCGTATTTTTAAGAATGGGGATCATAGTCAGACTGATAATAATATGCCGGTTAGCCTTACTAGTGTGGTTTGTAAGATTGTGGAGTCCGTTATTAATGATATCGCTATACCGTTTGGGGATAATCATTCATGAATTGGTGATTCGCAGTATAGTTTTAGAAAGAATAGATCATACCTTTCTAATCTTCTTGAATATCTTGAAGATGTTACAATGTCTGTGGATATTGGGAAATCGATAATAATAATAATATCGGCCTGGAAGGCACTTCATTTTACGACGATAAGCGACCACCAAAGTGGAATAAGTATAAAATACTGGTAAATTACAACTTCACGTCGAGTGCCAGTCTCTTAATATTTGAAATCAAATTTGGATTATTTTCAATTCGAATTGAAAACCGTTCGCATGTGAAAACCGTGATTGCTCCCGGATAAAAAAACACACTACTAAGCCCGACCTGGAATTCGAACTCCAGATCTCCCAATTGCTGAGCTTCATCGCTTCCAAAGCCACTAACCTTAACCGCTTGGCCACAGCAC